>CDFA01024740.1:0-22817 GCA_000826305.1 Acanthamoeba healyi | reverse complement strand
TTTAGCTGTGCTCCGCCTCGGCGACGGTGAGGTACCTCCGGTAGGCCGAGGTGAGCTCGTCCTTGAGACGCTCTGAGGCCTCGCAGACCATGGGCCACGAGAAGTTGAGGTGGAACAGAATGTGGGAGACCGAGAGTCCATCCTGCATCGAGTGAGCGTGGCCGCGGCCCAGCTGAGTGCCCACGGCATAGAGAAGATCACGCTGGTCGACTTCCGTCAGCGGACGCTTGACGCCCACCTTGATGCTGGGAATCTGGAAGATCGCGCGGCCACACGGCTTGGTGAGCGCTCAGCGGGACAAAGGATCCGGCCACAGTGTTGGGCTGCAGTACCTCATGCGCAAAGTACTGGATGTCCTTGAAGAAGAACGTGGCCGAGTGATGAATGTATCCGTCAGCGTACAGATCTTGCGCCTTAAGCATGCGCTTGCCGTAGTCGGGCTTGAAGGGGTTGTAGAAGAACCTGAAAGAAAGAGAGAGCAAGAGAGGTCAGCAGCTGTGAGTGGGTGGTCAGACTGGGCAACTGGTGGTGGGGCAAGCAAGTACTTGTCATCAGGATCAGTACGAACGGGCTTGATGTCCACAAGCATGCCACCATCGACGTTGGAATCATCGTCATCGGACGCTGCCTTGTCCTTCTTGAAGAGCAACAGAGTCCTCGTGCGGCCACTCCAGTTGGGCGACACTCCGGCCTCAGCCAAAACGTAGTTGCTACCCTCTGTGCCAAGTGCCTGCATTAAAGAAAGCGCACGAATACCAGAGTTAGATCAATTCGCGAAACACACGCGATGCGGTAGGCTCGCCGTACCTCTAGGTAAGTGGCAGCCATCTCCCTGAGCGAGTCGTCGAGGTCGGCATGGTTCTTGCGCATCTCATCAAGCCTCTTGAGGTAGAAGCTTGGATCGGTGTGTCCACCGTCACCAAACACGAGCGAGGCCGAACGGGCACGAACGAGCGGAGCCGGAGGGGCCAGGCTGCTCCTCGCGTGTGGCGTCTCGGGGCTAGGCATGATCTCCATGGACAAGCGGCCCTTGACGTCCGGCGGGATCGCGAATGGCTTTGGCTGCGCAGGCTGGGCGGGAGCATCGTCGAGCGAAATGAAAGGCTCATTGCGCTGCGGGTGCACGCTGGGCTCGTCCTTGTGGAGGAGACCCCACTCGTAACCGCTCTTGAGACGCTGGAGCACGCCCTGACGGAGGAAGGTGCCGCCGATTTCGTCTTGGCCGTCCTGCTTGAAGGCCGTCGACACCATGAGGCGCACGAGGTCCCACAGGTATGGGCCGATGCAGGTTCGATCAAAGTCGATCATCGCTGAGCCGTTGGGGAAACGGGCAAAGTTGTTGATGTGCGGATTGCCGTGCAGGAACACGCGAGGGGCCTTGGACAAGTCAATCAACTCGCTCAGGCGGGTACGCATCGGGAAGTACATGGTTCTGGAAAGCACACATGTCAGCTTCAGCGCGTCCATGCGATGTCCCCATCGAAGGAAGAGGAGCGAGAGAGCTAACGTTGTACCTGAAGTACCAGTGCAGGCCATCCTTGGTGAGGTAGTACTCCTTGACCTTCTTTCCGCTGTCGAGCTTGGGATTCTTGTCAAACAGGTTTGTCTTGAATGGACGCAAGACCTCCTTCTTGAGGTCAGCCAGCATCGGCTCCACGTAGCTCCTCACCTTTTCCTCCTGTTCGTCCCTTCCTCCCGTACCATCGACTACCTTAAAGCGGTATTCCTGCGGTAGAATGGGGTCGTGTCGTGATGTTGTTAGCTCACACTCATGAGAGTGCCCATGAAGCAGGGGAACGAGAGAAGAGGAGGACATACGGGAATCATAGCGTCGTACTGGGCAGACACGCGAGTCTGGAACGCCACGAAGTTGTCATAGGGGTCCAGATCAGGATTGGCAACGTCCAAGCCGGCCTCATAGACAGAGATCCTTGCGGCGCTCAAGTCCCTGCTCTTGTCTCCACCTGTGGGTGGTGATGAAGGTGAAGCAAGACTTAGTAAATACATGCACGGGACTCGTTGCAAAGGAGAGACGCAGTGGACGTACCGTCTTCAGATTTGAGTGTGACAATGACGCGATGGGTCATGGAGTCGTCTGATAGCTGGGCAGTGTTGGAGTTGGAGCGAGACAGCACGCGAGAGACGGCAACAGCAGCCACACATTGGTGGTAGAGGACAAGATCGGGTTCCAAGTTCTGACACAAACAACAAAAACGCAGAGGTAAGATGCTGCTGCTCCTAATAAGACTCATACAGCACACATGCGTACCACGTCGGCAGTGAACAGCTGCCTGAGCCATGTCTTGCTGAGTCCGCGAGCAACACCGCGAGCGATGCCAGTGTAGAAATAGCGATCGCACAACACCACCTTCTTGCGACGAAGGGCAGGAATAACGTCCTGCTTGATCATCTGTTGGAAGTCCATGGCCTGGACGACAGTGAGGAGAATGCTTCGCATGGGCGTCTGTCGCTTGAGCTGCCTGATGAGATCGTAGTGATGGGCAGACTTGCTCCAGGTGGTGACCAGCGACACGTAACCCTCGCCCTGCATGAACGACTTGAGGCGCTCAACCTGGGTAGACTTGCCAGCGCCGTCCAAACCTAATAAGATGAGAGCAAGATGGTCAATCATAGCCTCATGCCAAGTGGTAGAGGTGGATGGAGGTGCATGTACCCTCGAAGACAATGAGCACGCCGCTGTCCTTGGGGATGTCGACGAGCGGTGCGAGTTCCTGATCGGAGAGCTGTCTGTTGATCTTACTCTTCTTCTTGGAGAGCTTCCTCTTCTTGATCGCCTTGCTTTGTTCGTTGGAGTCGATGACCTCCTTTTCGTTGTCGGCATCCTTGTTCTTCTTGAGGTTCTGCTTGTTGATAGGCAGCCTGATTGGTGGTGATCCTGGCTAGTTAGCTTCGAGTGTACCAGTGCGAACACACTGTGGAAGGCGACGTACTTGGACAAGAGGTAGGTGCCGATGAACATGACGGTTGAGATCACCGCGAGTCCGCCCGAGATGGAGAGGAACGCCGTGGTGACAGAGAAGAAGATGAAAGGAATACCGAGAGCGAAGCGGAGACCGGTGGCTGAGGAGAGACAACACAAGATCAGACCGCTGCTCGAACGTCAATAACGAAGAACTGAGGGAATAGGCGTGTTTACCCAGGCCATTGACGCCGAAGCGATTGAGCGCCATGATGTCCGCGGCGGACTTGGAGTCCTTGAGGGCATACTGAAAGATGGACTGAAGCGAGGTGCGGGCTGATTGCTTCACGATGGAGAAGAGCATGGCACCTGATTGCACGCGCGATCAGTTGGCTGCTAGCTACTAGCAGCGAGTGGTGGCAAAGGAATACGTCGTACCCAAGAGCACCCAGAGGAGCCACTCGTCCTTAGGCGAAAGGAACGGGATAATGGTAGTCTGAGCAAGCGCAGGCCACCAACTCACAGCGAGGATGAGGACGCCAGTGGACGCGAAGACCATGTTCATCGCCGGCGTGAAAGTGTCCTTCACCAGCGCGTACACACCGCTGCCTATTGTGTCACGCGGAAACGTTTCGTTAACACACGCAGATCAACAACGAAACAAAGAGGGGATGAAAGCTGGGGTACGGCGTACCGATGACACCACCCAGCGAGTAGGTGCTGAAGATCCAAGCAGCGTAGGAATCGTCGTTGAAGAGCTCCACAGCGATGATTTGAGGAATGACCAAGCGAATCTTGTTAAGCTGGAGCAGGATGACCAAAATGAAGAGGAGACCTGCGGTGCATGGGAAAGGGATGTCTGGCGTGAGCGCACACTACACTACTGAATACCGATAGACGGAGATGCAGCGTACCAATAGTGGGATGAATGCACTCCTTGATGCCAATGATGTAGGATTCGATGAGGCTGGGCTTCTTCTTCTTCTTCTCACCGTCGGCTCCCTCATCCTTTGACTGCAGGAACGAGTACTTGCTCGAGTCGGCCTCGGGAATCCAGAAGTTGATCACGAGGTTGATAACCAGGAAGATCACCGGGACCCACAGGGTGACCGCAAGGCCCCAGCCCAGAGCGAGAATGATACCCTGCGACGAGAGTAATGTCAGCACCCAATACATCGACAGTGTGTAAACAACGAAATGATATACGCGCGTACCTGGACGACCGGACCGACGAGCGCGCCCAACTCGAAGACAGTAAAGAAGCGGATGTTGATTTCATCCAGCATCTTCTTGCTGTTTTGCGAATAGGCCATGGGAAGCACGTTGCGCGCAGTGTCGATGGCACCTACGAAGCCCCACACACATACAGTAAAACTGGATCAGCACCAGCGTGGGCATGTACGGTACACATACGAAGGCAAGTGTGGTGACGAGGTACCTCGAATGAACCAATCAGCGCTGGTGATCAGCGTCACGAGGAAGAGTGTGAGACCAGAGGGTATGGCTCCCGTCGTGTAGAAGAAGAACACTACACCAAGAGTAGCGGTGAGTAAGGCCCTTCCCAGGGTGATCCACTGGATGAGCGCTTTGGGTCCGATCATCGACGACCAGCGACCGGCCGGCAGCGTGCCGAACGTTTGCAGGAGCGTCATAACACCAGTGAGGATGGACATGATGCCGACGCTGGTGATCTGCAAGTAGACTAGGGGAACCACCAGCTTGTTGGCGTTATCCGCGATCTGGTGTACGAACGTGCCCAGAATGAACGCCCACAGAGAAGGCGCCTGTCCGTCAACAGCGCCATCCGAGGACGAAGATGATCCACCGCTGCCGCCTTGTGCGATCTTCCTTGCTGCAACTCGGTCATCTTCCTTGAGCTAGGAGTTAAATGCATGAGGTACAGTCAGTCACAATAGGACACGAGAGAGAGAGAAGCAGAGCAGCAAGCAAACACGCACCTCACGATGGATCAACGTCGTCTTCGTGAGCACTTCATCGCACTTGCGGGAGAGGAAGAAATGGGTCTGATGGAGACGGGGCAACCAGGCGTCCTCGGAGCTGATGCCGGTCTTCTTGAAGCTCTTCTTCAGCGACTTGGACACTCCCGTGTAGTTGAGCGCGGAGAATTTGAGCAGGTTAGTAGCCAACAGCTCCACCTCCTCGAGGCCTGTATCACGGTGGTGCCAAGGATCAAAGAGAAAAGTGAGCGATCGAGACAACGCTGCGTGAGATTAAAATGTTGCGATCGTTTGCAATCTAAACGTACGTCGCAGCACTTCCTCGCGCGGCATGCTGCGCCAAGCCTCGGCGCCGGAGGTTTCCGGCGCGGCAACATCACTTTGGCTTGAAGAAGCCTTCTTGAGCAGCGGGGTCTTCTCATCTGCCGCAGCCGCCGGCGACTTTCTTCCGGACCTGTATTATTAATAAAAAATATTTAAAGATTTAGATGATGAAATCGTCAACGGAAGCGATGATACGACACCGACCTATCGATGAGAGCGGAAAAGAGCTGCAACAGGTCGTCCTCTCGCGCCTTGTGGAAGGCGTCTGCCTTTTTGATCTCAGCCGAGAGCAGGGTGTCAAAGAGGCTGGTGTCGCCTGTTGTTGTTGATGTAGAAGCAACACACACGAAGAGGCCAACACACAGAGCGCGTTTCAGTCAATGGCCGTGCTCCAAAAAGTCGGCGTCCCCGTGGCGCTTCATGTGCGTAGCGGAAGATGGAGACAAATCTGAGGCAGCGGAAAAAGAAGAAGAAACGGAACCTGTTTGGGCCTGCACTTTGATCGCCCGCTTGAGGGCCTTGTAGTCAAGGTAAGAGGCGAGCCATTCAGGCAGCGCCAGAGACAGAAGATGCTTGCCAAACTTCATCTTTTACCTCTTCCTCCTCAGAGACGTGAGGCAGGAGAGAAAGGGGAGAGCTTACCGCCGTTTGTTGACGTTTGGCGAGGACAAACACAACACACACAACGTTTATTGTGTTGTTGGCACAGAGGTGTGCAGAGAAGGTGTAGGTATTGTTTTGCAGCAGCTGGAGTAGTTGCAGTGGTAGAAGTGGAGGTGTGGTGCGCGAGCGGGAAAAAGAAGAAGACGAGGCTCGGGCCGATCGCTATTTATGGTCCTGTTTCACGTGCCATTTATCGTTGCTCCTCCAACCAATCTCGCATGCTGTGCCGCGGAAAGTCGCGTGTCGTTGGACGTATCGAGGAACTCAAAGAATGTTTCGTTATTTTTGCCGTGCGCCGGAGCATCACGTGTGTGCACACGCCCACGGTGCTTGGAGCAATAAATCCCGGGAATGATTCATGACGAAGGTGTTGTCTTATCGATGGGAGTGGGATCGTGCTGTGCCAGCCTGGGGCTGGTAGGTATCTCTTTGCACGCTTCGCTCTGATGAAGAGAGCCTCATTGAGGTGAGCCAGCAGATTTTGCGGCCCACAGAGCTCGTCAAAAAATGTGAGGTGTCGACACCAGTTATGCATACCTCAAATAGTTTCATCTCCGGAACTCCGCAGCACAATAAAAGCGACTTGTAAATACATTTTAAAATTTGTTTAGCCACAACGAGAGAGGATCGAGCCAGCAACGGAAGACAGTAGCAGCAGCCCCTCTATCCCCTCCAGCTGCCTTCTTCTGTTCAGACCCATCCCCCATCGTTTTCCCTACACACCACTACTTGCACCATGGTGGTCCCCTACTTTGAGTTCTTCCTCGGTACCTCTCCCCGCGGCGCACTCCGCAGCACCTCCAGCGGCACTGACTTGGGTATTGGCTTGGGCTGCTGCGTGCATGCAAGGCTTCTCTGTGGTGTCGTTCGTGGTGGAGACGTGGCTGAGCGTGCGGCAGCATCGCTGCTTCCACGCGCGGACTGTCCCCGCCGAGGTCGCCTCCGCCGTCAAGCAGGAAGTGTTTGACAAGTCGCAAAAGTATGGTCTTGTGCGAAGGTACCTTCACCGCCACACAACCCTCATCATCTACAGCTCGTCCTGCAGGCCACCCATCTGCTCCACAAGTTGTCTTGTTGCACGGTTTGGGTCCGTTTTGGTCGCGTTTGACGTGATGTGTCACGTTCCGCAGTTCATTCGACTTCGTGGAATCGACCATCATGTTCGTGCACAGCCTGGCCCTCATGGTCTTTGGCGCCCTGCCCTGGGTATGACGCTCTCTCTCTCTCTCTCCGCGTTGCTTGCTTGCTAGGCCTCTCTTCTTTCGTGCGGGCAGTGCGTGGTGCTGACGCCGCTCATCGTTGACCACGTTCTTGTCAACTGCAGTTGTGGGGAGTGTCGGCCGACGTCGCGCAGTGGGCGGGTCTAGGCGAGAGCGAGATGTGGCAGTCGATCGTGTTCATCGTCATCGCCGAGTTCTATTCGACGTTCATTCACCTGCCCTTCGAGCTGTACTCGACCTTTGTCATCGAGCAGCAGTTTGGCTTCAACAAGCAGACTCTCTCGGTATGTGCACCTCTCCTCTCATTCACCTCCTCTTCTCCTCATCGACTCAGTTAGCCGCCAGCTTGGTTAACATGACGCGCGCGTGCAGTTGTTCTTCCTTGATCAGCTCAAGTCGGTCGGCTTGATGGCCGTGCTGGGTCTGCCGCTCCTGCTGAGCATCCTGCAGGTCATCACGTGGGGCGGGCCCCACTTCTACTTCTGTACGCCTTGCCGCCCTACCCTCGCTCCTGCCTAGTATTCGTCGGTGATGATACTCATAACGCGCTGTGCAACACAGATGTGTGGCTGTTCGTGTCAGTCATCAGTTTCTTCCTGATGGCCATCTACCCTCACGTCATCGGTACGTGCATTGCATTGCACATTGTGGCGTCAGCGCACGTTCATTCAGGATCAAAAGCTAACCCTCCTGTGACGTCTTTATCTCGATGCAGCACCTCTGTTCAACACCTTCACTCCGCTGGAGGACGGCGACCTCAGGACTTCTATCAACCAACTGGCTATGCAGGTGCGTTGCCCATTCTGTCATGGGACCACGTGTTCCTTTTGACTCATCTCGTCTCATCGCGATACATGTTTGTGGCACTAGAACCGCTTCCCGTTGACCAACCTGTTCGTCGTGGACGGATCGACTCGCTCGAGCCACAGCAACGTACGGCCACACCATCTCGTATGCCGTGTCGGGCGAGCCATGGCGGTGACGCGGTACGCTAACCTCAAACGACATTGTCATCCTGCTGCAGGCCTACTTCTATGGCTTCGGGAAGAACAAGCGCATCGTGCTGTACGATACCATCCTGCAGCAGATTGACAAGGATGGCATCCTCGCCATCCTTGCCCATGAGCTCGGTAACCTCCTTCTTATCATCAGGCCTGTTCCACAAGAGCGCTGAACTGACGTTTACGTATATTTTATTGGTGCGCACAGGGCACTGGTCCCTCAACCACAACGTGCAGAACCTGGTGCTCTCCGAGATCAACATCTTTGTCTACTTCTACCTCTTTGGCACGATGATCAACTCGACTGATCTCTATGCTAGCTTTGGCTTCTCCACTCAGCCGGTAGGCCACACCCCTCGCCCTGTCCTGTGGGGGAACCTGTCAGTGGAGTGGCACTGACGATGTCGTCTCGCGTTGTGTGCACACGCACAGGTGTTCATCGGGCTGACGCTGTTCTCGTTCATCTTCGAGCCCGCCGCCCACTTCATCGGCTTCGCGCAGAACGTCCTCTCGCGACACTTTGAGTACCAGGCCGACGCCTTTGCCGTCCAGCAGGGCCACCACGCTCTCGGAGGTACGCCTTGCTGCCGCCCATGCTTCTCGAAAGCTGGTGCTGATGAGCGCTGGTGTATGTCTTGCAGACGCGCTGATCAAGACGCACGCGGAGAACCTGTCGTCGTTCGTGGTGGACCCCTACTACTCCATGTACCACAACTCGCATCCGACTCTCACCGAACGGCTCGCCGCCATCGACGAGATCGCCGTCCCCAAGGCCAAGTGCGCCAAGGCGGACTAAGCTGCAGCGTCGCGCCACACCAAGCGAAGCGCGACAGAGGCGAACCGCAGAAGGAGAGAGAGAACTCTCGTGAAACCGCGACGACGGCTGTACAGTGGAGAGAGAGAAGAGCGAGGGAAACATGCTCACATACAACAAGCGTTTTTATCGATGGGACGATCAGATCCAGGGAGCCCAGCCGCCGTATGTGCGTCCGAGGATGTTGGGGTCGGTGGCCTGATCGACGAGGCAGTCGACCTGCTCCTTGACGCTGCCGCACTTCTCGCCGGTGCGCGCACGGACGTTGTCCTTGGGCACGCCCCGCACGATCTTCTTGAGCTCGGCGAGGTAGGGCGCCTGAGCGTGGACCGACTTGGTCAGCTCCTCGGTGGTGATGTAGGCCGGATTGAACCCCTCCAGCTTCTTCTTGGCGATCGCGATCTTCTCCTTGGGGAACCACGACCGCGAGTCCTCGTTCTCCTCGTCGTCTTCCTTCTGTTCGCGAACGAGGCGGCGAGCGAGCTTCTCCCAGTCCATCAGGGGTTCCTTGATGAACACGTCCATGACGTTCAACAGCATGTCCTTGTTCTCCGCCAGGGCTGGTTGTGGTAGGGTTAGACGCAGACTATCGGCCGGTGTGTGCGAGGGAGAGATGTGCTACGATACCTGACATGGTGTGGACCATGTTGTGCTTGAGGAGGCCGTCGGCGTCGAGCGGCAGCAGGAAGTTGGTCAGCTGGCGAGTGAGCCGGAACGGGATCAGCTCGGGGATGGGCAGGAACTGCGTCGCCGACCCAAAGGCGTGTCCGAAATCGATACCGATCAGGCCTCCACTGCAACGTCGTATGCATGCGTGGGAAGCAGCAGTGCGCGTAGGTGTGTGTGTGTGTGTGTGTGCGAGCTTCATCAGTAACCTGCTGAACAATACAGCCGTGTGCAAGCATCAACGTACGTCTTGTGATCCAGCAGGAAGTTCTCCAAATGCCTGTCACCGATACCTGTAGGGCCAGGCGTGTACCGCACGAGATGATCAGGCGAGAGTAAGAACCCAACGCCTTGTATGGACAAAGTGCGTGGGCGTGCGGTGCATACCGATGATGTAGGAGGCAACGTTGAAGGTGGATAGGGTGCGGGCGAACTGAGCACGAATAGCGAGATAGGCCTCGGGCGACTTGGACAAGGCCTGGATACCGCGCTTGAGGAGGTCCCAGCGCACCATCCCGTGTGTGGTCGCCACCTTCTTGATCGCGTCCTCGCGCGTGGCGTGCATGAACATGGCTGCACAACGTTTGCATGAGCACTCGCAACTTGCACTTGCGTGTGGTGTCGGTGTCGGTAAGTCACAAGTACGTACAGTAGTAGAGACCGGTCAGCGTCTTTTGGGCGGCCTTGGACGCGTAGGACTGAATCCATTGGTTGTGCGCCTGCGCAGCGGGGATCTTCAGGATGGACACCTCGTCCTTGCGCTTGCGCTCGTCCCGCGCGAGCTCCTCTTCAACGATTTCCTGCCACAGCGCAAGCGCTCATCATGAGCGTTGGCGCGAGATGCAATCGAATGGATGCAGGGGTGGCTGGAGGACGCGAAACCTTGAGCGGGCGCGTATCGTTGAGCCACTCGATCATGCCAACCTTGCCGGTCATGGGCACCACTTGGTAGGTCTTGATCGCAAGGCGACGCTTGCACGTCGCGGCCGTGTGAACGAAGATCTCGTTCATCACCGAGAACAGCTAACGGGCACATGTGAGCAAATTGGCTCGTCAGCACACACGCGCACGGAAGCCTTGGTGGCGTGAGCGTACCTGTTGAACGCGCTGATCGAGCCGCAGATCTTCTCCACCCTTGACGAGGTAGGGGTAGTCCTTCTCGTCGTTGCCGTGGATCTTGAGCCGCTTGGGTCGACGAAGCGAGCCCATCACGAGGATCTTGGGGTCGAAGCTCGACACTCGCACGTGCAGCTCCGGCTGTGGCTTGCACAGGCCGCTGTACTGTCCCGGCAGCTCGATGAACTGCAAAGGCGCGACACAGCACACGTGTTACACATGACGAGCAGCACATTGGCGTGCATGACGGGCCCTCGTGCAAGGAGAGAGGAAGAATCGAAAAAACGTACCTCAGGCGAGGAGAGGTCGCCCTGCTCGAACTCGGCGAGCCAGGTGGAGAAGTCCTGCAGCTTCATCGCTTGCGTGCGCTTGGGTTCGAGCTTCCTCTCCATCTTGCCCCACAGCTCTGCTCGCAGCTTGGCAAAGTCGGTGTATTTCCTGTAACAAAATGCGTAAGCGAGAGCGTGTGACGACAGTGTCTACCGCCGCACGCACGCACTGATGATGGGATCACGTACATTCGCACGAGCGTGCTTCCGTCTGCGCCAAAGGCAGACTTGAATAGACTCTCCCAGGCGGCGGCGAACTTCTTGTTATACGCGCCCAGACCCGGCTGCTTGGGATCGAACACGTCCTTGTGGATGGCGGCGAACAGAGCCTTGAGCTGCTTCGCGTCGCGACGATTGTCGCGCAGCAGAGGCAACAGCTCCTCGGTCCAGTCCTTCCATCGGTGCTCGGGGTTGGTGAGCTTCTCGAGCGAATCCACGAAGCGATCGAGCAGCGTGTTGTGCAGGAGCTTCTTCAGCGGTGCGATCACCTGTGCCACCGACTCGCTCGCGCTCTCTGCAAAGTTCTCGGTACTGATACGGAACGGGAAGTAGAGGGCCTGTGTGCGCACATCGCGCTTGCTTGTCAGAGATTGTTTCCAAGGAGCGGAAGGGAGACATGTGAGACGATGGGGGAAGGTTTAGGTAGAGCACCTGAGGGTACTGGCGCGCGATCTCGGTGAGGATGGGCACCACGCAAGGACCCTCCTCCTTGTCGAGCAGGGCCATCATCTGCGAGATCCAGCGGATGAACATCCAGCACGGCACCTTCTTGGACTCCTGCATGAAAATCTTCTTGCCGATGGCCTGGCCAGACCTGGTCGACAGGATCTCGAGCAGTCGAGGGAAGCGATCCGCTGTTGCCGGCGACCACGAGTGAGTGGGTTACTATTGATCACACTACAGCAGCATTGCACCAGACACAAAGCCAGTACCTGCATGGGAGTTTTGCAGGCGCATGGCCTGAAGCGTGTTATCGATGACGATGGCAGAGTAGGCCTGTCGTTGCTTCTCCTTTGTGTCCTGTGTCGTGTGTCAGTTGGTTCGATCAAAAAACGGGAGAGGGATCGGTCTGAGACTCAACGTACGTCCAGTGAGCCCTCAGACAGCTCCTTGGCTTCGATATGCTTCAGTTGATCATCGCAGAACTTGGCCAGCTGGTAGTGGGCCTTGGCCGAACCGACGCCGTCCTTATCCACCGCGCCCGTTACCTTGGCCGCGTCGTGGAATGCCTTGTAAGCTCTGGTACCAGAGGAGAGAGAAACACAGCATGCGTGTCAGTGTTTGGCGAATGCCACATCAGCGAGCAGAAAACTATGCAGACCTTCTTGTGAGCTTGCCCTCCAGCCGGTAAGCCTCAGCCAGCTCTGTGTCTTGCTTGGCCTTGCCTTTGTCCTTGTCTTGGCTTCCCTGGCTGTCACCAATCTGGAACATTTGATCCAATCCGTTGCTCTGCAGCGCAAAGGTAAGCATGTAAGCATGTGATGGCGTGGAGTGTACACGCTGGCCTGACACAAATGACACGTACCTGCATGCACTTGAACATCTCGAGCGGGTGCTCCAGCGTCAGGTCCGACAGCTGCTGGTAGAGTCTGCCCATGAGGATATGGTATCGGCGCGAGCTCTCAGCGTCGTCATTGATAGCGCTCTCGTGCTGTTTGCCCAACACGAACCGCAGGGCCTTGATAAACTTGTCCATTCCGTCCTCGGCGTTGGTGGCCAGCGCCGACCTGCATGCGGAGCAGAATGTGCAACCTTCAGCGTGCGCACACAATTCAGCGTACGATCAGCTTGAGGCGTCGGGCCGTACTTGGCCTTTAGGCAGTAGAGCTTGACGAGTGAGTGGAAGAAGGAGAAGTTGAAAGCCGATGCGCTCTCTTCGCCAAACGCCTGAATAGGAGATAAAAATCATCAGTGGTGGTTGCCTTGCCCCAGGGCGGGGGCAGAAAGGTTAAGGTGTGACGCTGCGCACCTGCAGTGCCTTGCCGGCCTTGAGCGACAGCTTCATGTACATGTCGGCGACGTAGAAGTTGGCCTGTTTCCGCGCTCCGTCGGCCATCTGTCTGTAGAAGGCCTCACGTTCCCCCAACAGGTGGTGCTTGACCCTCTTGAGGGTGCGTATGCCCTGCGTCTCGACGATCACCATGTCATCGCTGTCGTCCGTCGGCTCCCGCTTCACTCCACTGGCGGCCTCGCTGCCTGACGCGGCCTCGCCTCTTCCCTCGATCAGGTGCTCGAACCGAGACACTTCCTTCTCCCAGTACTTGGCGAACCGTTCGTTGAGCTTCTCGAGAAGGAGCGCTCGCGTGGTGACCACGTCGTCCCAGACGTTGATCGAGTCCGCCTTGGCCGAAGGCCACCGCGATCGCCAGGTAGCCAGCAGCTTCTCTACGCGAGCGGGCGTGGCAAAGTTCAGCTCCTCGTCGTCCCTAGGAGAGCCGTCAGCCACCACCACAACTCGCAGGTTAGGAGGCGTGTGTGATGCGCACCTGGCAAAGTCAAGGAACTCCTCCAGCTCTACCACCCGCTGCACGGATTGGAGCTTGAGGTGGCGGCCGGCATGCGCCAGAGGATGCAGGGAGGCCCACTTGGAGAGGAAGTGCGCAAAGTACTGGTTGATGTAGTAGCGCGCACGATCCAAGTCGTCCCTCGTAACTGACACCAACGCCAGCTCGGGCAGGAACTCCGATTCCAGTTTGGTACGCCAGCCCGCTGCAGCGGGTGATTGTCAGCACATACACACACACACACACGCGTCAGAAGCAACGGCAGATGGCCGGCCTCGAGCGGAGGGAGGGTACCTGCGGGCGGAGCATTGGTGGCCGAGTCGACGAACTGCCACAGGTCTGGCCATCGTTGCTTGACCTTTGAGTGCGACACGATGAAGTAGGACAGATAGGGATCGGTGTAACGCTCGTCAAACAATCGGCTGGTATCGTGCTCGACCTCCTCCAGGGTGTTGGCTGCGAGGTCGTCCCACTTGGTAAGCTTTGCCAGGCACTCCAGGCGACCGTTCTCCCACAGATCCATCTCCTGCTCGCTCGGCGCTCCTCCTCCCTCTGCACCAATGGTCCATCAACGATACATCCTTGCAGAGGAGACAGAGAGACGGAGAGATGGTGTACCTTCGCTCTGGCTCCAATCCTTGCCGTCGGCAGCATGCTGGGTGGCCTCCTCGTATATGTTGAGCGCCTTGATGTAGTCGCCCTGAAGCTCGGCCTCCAGTGCCTGCTTGGTCAGTTTCTGTCGGCTGATGTGCTTCTCGTACAGACCCAACAGCACGTCCTCCTCGCCCAACGACCTTCTCAGCCAGCCACACGTTTCGGAAGGTGTTCGCGGTTAGCTTGCGTTCAATCAGTGGGAGAGGGCAGCCTGCATCGAATACGCACTTGTAGAGGCGCGCGAGTTGACCCCAGGCGTCTTGGAGCGTGTCAGTGGGCTTGTCTTGCTGGGAGGGCCCCTTCCTGCGCTTGGCGACTCGTTTGGTGGTGCCCTGATGAGGTGGCGGTCAGCTGACCGAGCGCGCGTGAAGCTATCTGTTGCCTCAACAACAATGAAGAAAAGCTTAAAGACCGACCTTGAGGATCTGCTTCTCGAGCAGCATCACGCCCGTGTGGAAGTTGAGACTCTTCATGCTGGTGTCGCCTACGAGGCCGGGTGGCATCTCGAACTCCATTTTGGTCTTCTTGTTGACCGCCTGGTCGGCGATGACCAGCGAACCCTCTTGGAAGCAGATGCGATGGATGCACGCCACGAACGCTGCGTCGTGACGCGTCCTGCATGTTCAACGCACGACATGTGTCAGAGCCAAGGTATCCACAGACGAGTGCGTGATCGTAGTATGGCGGTACCGCGTAAGAAGTCGCTGCAACATCGTCTGTACCTCGTCCCGCGTCTCCTCTCTCTCGTCCTCGGGCACGTTGGCGAGCACGGCCTCGAAGAGAGACGAGAAAACGATGCGCGCGACCGAAGGGTCTCTCTGTGCGAGGACCTGGCAAAAGGGAGAGAATGAACGAACACAAGGACGCTGCTGAGTTCACACTACTCGAGCAGCATCGACACAAACGGGTTCTACCTGAAGTGGTGCAATGAGCTCCGAGGGCTTGATCTGCACATCGGGCAGCTCGCCCACACGGTACTTACGGATGATGCTGATGTTTTGCCTGAAGCGACCACGAGTGTGAATTCGTTAGGCCTGAGAGCGTTGATACCTAACACCTCGGAGACTCACAGGGGAGGTACGTACTTGCGTGACTCCTTCTGGCGTAGTCGTGTGGCCTCGCGATTCTTGCGGCGGCGATACTGAGACTGCGAGAGGTGGTGATTGGTCTGCGAGCCGCTGGCATCGCCGCCTTGCGAGCCAGCAGGGGTTGCTGTGAACCGCCTGGGAATGCGACCGGACGACGGCAGAGCGGGCATGGCGAACGTCGCTCCTTGTGTCGGCGACGGTTCGGCGCCAGTCTGTGTGGGCGTCTCAATCGGCCGACGGAAGGTCGTGACCGGCATCGGTTTGTGCATGCTTCTGTGAGAGGAAGGATTAGCCAAGGCGTTGATCATTGTAAGTAGACACAGCATGAAGCATGTGAACGCACCCGGCCATCCGTTTAGCTTGAGACGAAGGAGCGCCGCCTTGGGTCGAAGCGCCGCCGGCAAGAGGCGTTGGTCCGAGCTCCATCCAGTTGAATCCCAGCCCGACCGACGAGGAGAGCACCGAGGCATTGGTGCCGTAGGTGTGGCCGGTCAACGTAGCCCTCAGCCCACCGAACCCTATCGCATGATGAAAGGAAGGAAGAAGCGGGTGAGCTTGTGTCTCTAGAGTGCGTCGAGGTATGAAAACGGCGTACCGCCGTCTTGCGAAGCAGACAAGTCGTCCATGGAGCCCTGAGACTGACTCTGCTGCGAGCCCTGAGAGTAAAAGGGCGTCATGTGCGAGAAGCTATGTCCCTGGCCGGAGAAGTCCAGGTTGTACTCCTTGAACTCGCAGTCCGTCAGCGGATCAAACAGAGTTCTGTGGACATCAACACCGTGCGTGAGTGATCTGCCACATGTGTACTCCGTGTTGAGATTGTATCGATACCGTTCAAAGTCAGGAGATCGCGTGGTCTGACTGAGCAGCAGGTAGGTCGCGTAGTGCAGCCAGCTGCTCTCGACATCGGGCGAGTACAACGTGCTGCACGTCATAAGAAGGAGGAAAGGCTGTGAGGAACATCGTGATCGACATTCCATCAGTTAGTTGCAGTGACGCACGTCAGCGTCTGTTTGAGCCGGTTCACCGAGTCATAGTCGAGCCTGGCTTGGTCATCCCAGAACGCCAACAGCTTCTCGCGGATCTCCTTGGTTGAGTCCGTGAGGCCTGTCGTCGTCACACGTGAACCAGAGGTTGTCAGCAGAGCGTTAATTGACACAGTCGGACCTAGAGTATACCTCGAAGCAAGTATTCGCGAAGCAGGTCGCTGCCCTTGAGTTCGTAGCTGTTATCATAGAGCCACACGATAATGTCGTAGTAGGCTGCGCGCAGGCTGTCGTTGCTGTGCGCGGCAAAGGTGAGGAGCAGCGGCTCGAGGAAGGAGAGGATGTGCGTGTAGCTGAGAGAAGGCAGCAGAGAGTAGATGATCTTGACCACAAGGAGCTGGCTGTCCTCGTCTCTGTGTGTGAGCAACTGCGGGAGCACTGGCTGCAGCCTGATGAACAACATCTGGGCGGGGTCCTTGGACGACGAAGCCGAGGGCGTGGACGAGTCGTCGGCAGTGAGCGACAGCGTCTGGGAGATGGTGGGGAAAGAGGTGTGGCTGCCCGTTGGCTGCTCCTTCTCCTTGCCCTTGCCGCGCTTGTCAGCAAGCGGCGTCTCTTCGTCCATCCGGTCCGCGTTGTCCTCCTCAGCAGCCTGAGGCTTTTGCGTCCGCAGCAAGATGAGCTGCAGTGCCATTTCCTGGAGGGATTGCAGGGTGAAGCGTCAGAGCTGATCGAGCGTTCGGCATCACGCAGAGGAGCGACACGGTGTCCTTACCTTGAGTTCATTGGTGAGCTTGGGCAAGGTGTCGAAGAGGCGAAGGAAGAACTTGTCCAAGAACGGAGGGAAGTGAATGGCGACGTGCGTCAGGCAGTTCAAGACGAGCTCGTGCTGTGCCTTGGAGAACATCCCGTTGATCCTGTCCTGCAGCAGCTGTTCAAAGTGCGTTTGGCGCGAGCTCTGGCTGGACTGCGAGTAGTCCTCCCCTTGCTGAAGCGGACGCGAGTAAGCGTTGACGAGGAAAAATCCCAGCACAACATGCGAGTGTGAGGAGACGCGGTACCGAGTCCACATCCTCGCCCGAAGCTTGCCTCTTCTCCCAGAGCTGCTTCAGAGCAAGCCCGCACACTTCCGCTGTCGCGCAATAGACTTGCTTCACTGGGATTGTGAGGTTGGACAGCAACCTGGCCAATAAGCGCATGAATGAGTCCCGTCAGCTGCTGGTGCAATGAGGCGTCATCAGGGCATGCCTGCTGATGCACTGCATACCGCTCAAAGAAGTTGAATTCGGAGATGTCGCCGTCCTTCTTGGGGTCGTAGGGAGGAGAGCCGTTGGCGATGACGATCCCCAGCAGCTGCAAGCCCGTCACACGGCACAGCCGCATGTTCTTGTTCTTGAGGTCGTACGAGATGTAACGGACAATGGTTTTCTGTGCGCCGAGCGTCCCCCACGCATTCAGGAGAGGGGACAAGTCAGACGCGACCAATCCATTGACAGAGCAACAGTACACTTGTGAGATGGTGTACAGACCTTGGAGACGTCGAAGCGGCCCTTCCACCTCTCGAAGAACAGTTTGATGATCTCGATGTTGGCCTGCCCGACGGTCGACTTTGGGTACGCCGCGGATCGGATCAGGTATTCCTGTCGAGCACGGCATGAACCTATCAGCATTGCGCGTGCGAACAGAGAAGATGGAAGCAGGAAGCAGATAGGGTGTAACGGACCATGAAGGCGTTGACGATGGGCTTCTGATGAACGGCAGGCGTGAAATGGTCCCACCGTAGGAACAGGAGGCAGATGTCACGCACGAAGTAGTTGAACCCGTTCCCACCGTTGTCCTTTGAGACCACCAGCCGGGCCAGGGGCTCGAACCACGCCGACGCAAAGTCCTATGTGTTTGTTATCACGCCGGCCATGGGGTGAGTACATTCCACAGCCTTGATGGTGTGCACGTGACAAACCTTGAATGTGTCAGGCCTGTTGAGCACTATCTTGGCGATGAATTGCCGAACGTTGCCGTGCGTCTCTGTACGATGGGAACAAGTGGACGAGTCAGCTCGGTTCTCTAACACCAGGTCGTCGAACCAGGAGTGGACGTGGCACCTGCTGCTGTGATCTTGGCGAGCAGGAAGGACATCCACTTAGGAATCTCCTTCTCCTTCTCCTTGCTCTTCGCCTTGGAGCTGCAGCTCGTTTCCTTCTGTGACTCACCGCCCGACGCAGCGGCGAACTCTGGCGATACCAGGTAGTCGATGATGGCCAAGATGCTGGGCATGCACGGGTTGCTGTTTAGTGCATCCAGCTCGAGCTCGGTGACTGTGTGATCGCCAACAAGGAGCACAGTACAATGGTCAGTCACATGAAGAAGACACTTAAGCAACGCAGACCGACAGACGTACCCTCGGAGTTGGCGCTAGACTCTGTTTCGACCGTCTTCGCCTGTGCCCTGTCCGGAACGTTAATCGCTTCCTCATTGCCCTGTTGTGAGTCCTCGTTGTCGCTAGACCCTCCGAAGAAGGAGCTCTGCGACACGTCCTGGCTCAACGAGCTGTCCGCAAAGTACTGGGAGGACATGTAACGCCTGTCGCCCTTTGTAGCACCGCCCTTGCGATCATCCTCCTTCTTCTGACTGCGAAGCGAGGCCACGAACTGTTGGGCCACCGGGAAGTTGGTCTCCACCGGGAACTGGTGCTTGGTCTTCAGATCGATGATGTTGTCCCATGACTCTGTGTGAGTTGCGCGTTAGGTTGCATTGACACTGTGGCCACTTGAGGGACTCTGGGCGACGCACCCTTGAACAGGAATACGTTGAAGAAGTTCTCCTTGGTTTGCGTGCAGCGGATGACTGAGGCCAACGCGCTGTAGGCGGTCTGGTTCAACTCCAGCAGCAGTCGCTGTAACGGTCCTGTTACGGTTTGTTGCGTGAGATTGTGATCGATCGGTTCATTTCACTTCTAACAAGAGGTGTTGTACCCCTCGCTGACTTGTCGTCTGCCTTCAGGTCGGAGGTTTCCTCGGCCAGCACCGGTTCGACGTCCAGTCCCTCGGCCTGGCTTTGTGACGCTTCTCGATCTCGGGTCTCTTCCTTCACCCCCTTGCGCGTATAGATGGCATGCGTAGCTCTCATGATGTCGCTGGTGAGCTCGTTGCCCTGGCGTCAACAGCGTCAGTCCGCCGATACGGTGGCATAGAGAAAGATAAGTGAGATGAAGGTACCTTGATGTCAACGTCCTTCTTATGGAGCTTGGTCTTGGCGTAGACGGTATTGATCGACTTCCTGATCGTATTACCGGGCAAGGCCGCATAGAGGGCCTCGACCAGAGAGAAGGCACATATACGCTGAATGAGGCTGCTCTTTTGCTCCTCCTCGCTCTGTTCCTCCAGATCCATCTGGCTGTCCCTGCCTGCGCGGAATCGGTGTGAGGACACAAGCAGTGCACACTGCAAGGGTGGACACGAGCAAGCAAAAGGGGTTTGCGCAAACCTTTGCCCTTGAGCGCGGGGCCCTTGTCCTTCTTGTCGCTCTCCTCGCCGCTGAGGACGATATCCATGAGCGTGCAGATGTGCTTGCCAAACACCTGAATCTGCAGTCCCGTGGACATCACGTGAATGATCGGCACGCAGAGGGCCGTCACCAGCGTGAAGCGGAGGTGATCTTGGTTTCTCACGTCCTGGGCGCCTCGTCAGTCTCCTCATTGTACAGTGCGACCTTGCACATCAACGTACCAGGAAGGCTTCAAAGCAGAGCGAGAAGGCCTCCTCTGCGGCGGTGTCGTCAGAGGACAGGCGGGAGATGAAGGCCTGAAGTCCTTGAGAGATGGCCCCCTGGTGTACGTGGTTTTGTTCCCGCAAGATCGGGAACAGGACGTGCAGCAGCTCGACACTGCCGGTCTGTACGAGCACGCGAAGCAGCTTGTTGATGGCCATGATGTACTCGGTGTAGATGATCGAGCCCTTGGGCACATCTGCGAACCCACAACAGACCACCAAGCGTCACACGTAAGTCAGAGCTCAATCGTCATCAAAGGTCGAACATTGGGCGTGCAGTCGACCTTTGGAGTTTGTGGGGAAGTCGTAGATCGCGACCTCGACCAACTTGTCCTTGATCTGAACACGTACCGAAGGAACACGTGAGCGCACAGCTGTGCCATTGCGTAGATCAGAGAGGCGTGCATACCAATCGCCTCTGGTCCTCGGGAAGGTGCTTGTTGAACAGGTAAGGCAGCAGATCAAAGACCTGATTCTTGAACGACAGAGGCAGCGAACGCTCGAGGAAGGACACCACCGTGCCGCACAAGAAGGGCACGACGTGCGGGATCACCGTGTGCGGAGCTAGGGATACAAAAGGGACAGGTGAGCGCAGAGTCGGGGTGAACGATTGCATAACGATTGCGTACTGTTGCTAGTGCTGGACGAGGAACCGCCCGACGAGGAGAGGATGAAGTGCGAGTCGAGCATCAGAAGCTTCAGCAAGAACTCGAGTGCACTCTCCTTTTGCTCTCTCGTCGAGTCGGTGTGGGTCCAAACCCCGAGGCGCTGCAAGTGAGGCAAGAGGAGGCTAACGTGTCCCAAGATGACGGTCAGCAAGCAGCAGCACAGGAATCACTCAACGAGAATGCATACCTCAAGAAGGCTCGCCTTTGCGCGACGGGAGTGAGTGCCCGGGTCTTGATGTGCTTGTCGATGAGACTCAGCAGGATGTGAAACACGATCGGGTTGTTGTGCAGCAGGGACATGAGCGGCTTGACGAAGTCCTCGAACTTGTTGAGTATCTGCGCGTCGATCTGCGTCTGGAAGTACTTGTAGAACAGCTCGCCCTTGGTCGACTGCTTGGGCTTTACTTCGGTCGCCTGTTGCTGGGTGGACCCGTCCTGTTGCTGCTGCCCCACCGCCCCTTGTTCGTCGTCCATCGGCGTAGCCTCGGGCAAGATGATCGCCTCTTGGGTTCCGTCCTGCCCCACCACCTCTTGCACCACTGTCTTGTCCTGAGGGTGTGCAAAATGGAGTGGAGTGAGCTTCAGAGCCTCCGGAACTCATGAACGGCACACAGGCATGCACGGACGTACCAGCAGGAACTTGAGAAGCGACTTGACCGGAACGTCCAAGCTGAGCGCCAGCTGGAGGAGATGCCCAGTGACACTCCGCTGCAGCGGGTCGTACTTGTACGCATGATCAAACACAGCGGTGATCAACCTGTGTCAAGGATCACTCAGTTCTTTGGTGCTCTCAAGTTGTTTCGCACATGTCGCGGTGGCTGTACCTTTCGCCAAGCGCTGATGCCTTGGCGCTGTCAGACGATGAGCTCATGTAGGGAATGAGCATCTTACACTCGTGGAGCTGTTCGTAGCCGTGAATGAGTGAAGTGATGGTCTGGATGTTAAATGTGGGCGAGGAGAAGTCGATAGCCAGCAGAGCATGCTCCGGCTGCGCCAGCACACCACGCAGCTCCTTCCTCATCACGCCCAAGGTCTGCACACAGCCAAGCGTGAGTATCATGACCACGCGAGTTGCCGAGCCAAAGCGACATGAGTTGTGCCTTCTCTGGTAGTCGCATCTGGAGCAGCTTGCACAGCCGCGTAGTCAACGAACGAAGCGGAGGAGCAGCGACCCTGCTCTTTGCCCGTTCGGGCTGACCCGGCCTCACTTCTGCTCAGAGGCACGTGATGAGAAGGAGGATCAAAGTTACAGGACACGCCGCACAGCCAGGTACCTGCGGCAGAGGTAGAATGCATGGCGTCTCGGGACTCTAGCTCATCAAAGGTGTATCCGATCGACGCAGCTGTGGGGCAGAGCATGCAGCTGAACAGGAGTCGGAAGAAATGGGCATTGTGCGCTTCTTCCTGGTCCACGAGCCACCCTGCTGCACCGTCGACCTTGGCCTTCCCTTTCGCCGCAGACGATGACGAAGTGCTGAAGAAGACAGTCAGCAAAGTGCCGTCCGGCATGGGCCAGTGCAGCATGTGGAGAGTGTGGCGATACCGTGCGTCGGAGTACTTGTCCAGCAGGATCACCCAGAAGTGGAACAGCCGCGAGATGACTGATGTCTTGAGCTCGTTGTAAGTCTCCAACTCTCTCGGGGTGAGCGATTTGAATCGCTCGCTTTGGGCGATCTCCTGCAGATGCACAGACAAGTGGGGGTAGTGAGCAAAGGCCACCGTGACTGATGCCACACACACAAAAACAGTGCCTCACGTACCTCGCTATTGATGGCAAAATGGGTGGTGAAGTGGCGCAGTGACGACAACAGTTGCGAGTGGACGCCGCCGCTTTGGCTGCGCTCTGCAGAGATCGAGGAGGGTGTAAGCAGACACAAGGTGGCTGAGTGAAGCTGGTGGCGTCGTGGCGTACCATCGAGGATGAGACTGGGCGAGGCATATCCCTCGGCAAACAGCCACACATAGCAATCCAGACTGGCATGCAAGCTGGTGAGCCAGAACTGGATACGCTCTCGTGAGAACGTGGTGGCTGCCGGCACTCTAATCTTCTTCTCCGTCGCCTCGAAGATGGAGATGAGCGTCGAAGCAGAGTGAGCTTCGATCTTCTGCTGTATCCACTCACCAGCCGACTTGACGCCTGCA
>CDFA01024727.1:0-11127 GCA_000826305.1 Acanthamoeba healyi | reverse complement strand
AAAGGCCAGTGATGAACTGAAATCATTCCTGCTTTTGATGTTGTTTAATGCATATAAGTCCTTTTTGATTATTACCACTCATTTTCTTCCTGCTTGTCCCTGACATAATGAAGTCATGCTGTTACAAAGTGTAACAGGTACACTTGGTCTCCATCCTTATGGAAATTAAGCATTTAAAATCTATCTTACAATTATTTTACAATTTATGCATGTACTCCTGTAACAAAACGTTTTGAATCCCCAAACAAGCTTCTTTTTTGACCAATTTTACTTTTTTAAATTTTTGTCTCCAGAAATTCTTTTCATGCCATGTTTGTGAACACAATGATTTTATGCTTCTAAAGACAAAAATTTTGCATGGTAAAAAGTGTTTACATCATTAAAACCACCTTTGTACCCCAATTATCACAGATCACTTTTCACACTTACCCATTGATTTTTAGAGCAACACATAACTGTGTCAAAACGTGATTTGACCACTCTATTGATGAAATAAAACAGGAACAGAGGTGACAATTAAAGAGGTGAAATGGCTTTTAAAAAATGACTGGACCTTTTATGCTTCTTCACCTTCTCTTGCTTGCCCCCTTCCTCACTTGCCAACCACCTTTGCCACTAGGGGTTCCAACACATACCCACCCTGTCTGCTGACCTCTGCCTGCTCTCACCTTCTGGCTCCGGATCGACGGCGCCTACGCCGGGAAGCCCACTCTGGCCGTCGGAGCGGTCTACGCGGGCGCCAACGGAACCGTGGCCGTCGACATCCCACAACCGAAACCAAACCAGGCGACTTCCTGCCCGTGACGGCCGACTTTGGCTCTCTGGTCGCGCTCAATGCCTCGCAGACCTACATGCTGGCCTTCTGCGTCACCGGCGGTGGAAGCACCCCGTACACCGTGAGCGCGATCGCGTCTGAAGACACCTTCAGGTTCTGCAACGCTGCCGATTGCGCGACCAAGGACCTCGAGCAGTGGACGCCCATAACGGCGATAGCATGCATACCAAGGTCATCGGAAGCTGCTCCACTACTGACACTAGCTTAGTTTCATTTCATTTAGTTCACCACCACCAACATAACATACAGTTTATCACCAGAGCACGACGTCATTGTGGACACCTCCTCCTCCTCCCTTACACGAAAGACAAACAGGGACCAGAGAGCGAGAGGCTCCTTTCCAGCGCTTTCGAGGAAGGGCGTCGTGTGGAGCTCCAAGTTCAGTTCAGTTCTGTGTTCTGGTTGGTCCCGTTTTTCATTTTCGTCAAACACAACAACGACGACCACAACTACAACTTCCACAACGACTACGACAACATGGGGGCCAGCGGATCGCAACCAGTGGTGTCCTACGACGAGGCCGTCAAGCGGCGTACGTCGCGCCTCCCCTTGCTCCTCTGCAACTTGCAGCGAGTTAAAATCACAAATAACTAATCTCTCTACATCTCTCATCTCTCGTGATCACGACCACCTACGCGCACGTAGTCCCTGAGGAATGGTTGGAGGCCGTGCGCCTGAGCTTTCAGGAGATGTCCAAGCACAACAAGGACCTCACCGGTACGCCTCCACCACAACACCAAACTCAACGAAGAATTTATAAAGTTAATTATTTCTATTTTATATGAATTCAAATTATTTTATAAATATTCGTGCACTCTGTTGTCATGACCTAATAATTTTTTTTATTTTTTTATGTTTAACTGCAAATGAATTAAAAATGTTATTTTTTTTGCTCGTCGCTGGCAGGCAAGGTGACGAAGCAGCAGTTCAAGGAGTTCTACGGCGCCAAGGTCGTCTCCCTGCTCGGCCCCATCTTCGACCGCCTCTTCGACGTGCTAGGTACCCACACCCACAACCCCCTCGCGCTCTGCATGGCCCGTCTGCCCGCCTGCCTGGCTTGCTTGGAAGCCTCCACGCGCACCGGGTCGCTGAGACAGAATGCCCTCCTCACCTGCAGATCAGGACGGTGACGGCTCGGTCGACTTTGAGGAGTTCATGAGCGGCATGTTCATCTTTGGCCGCGGCTCTCGCGAAGAGAAGCTCAAGTGTACGCACACGCACACGCACACGTTGTGTTCACGCACGCGCACGCGCACACGCTGAGTTCACGCACGCGCACGCGCACGCGACACTTACGATCTCTCACAGTCCTGTTCAAGCTGTACGACATCAACGGCGACAGCCTGCTGAGCAGGGAGGAGTTTGACAAGATGCTCCGCGGCTCTCTCAAGGCCACCCAGGCCGCCATGGTACTCCACACTCGCGTTTGTCGTCGCCGGCCTCGATCGCTGACATGCGACTGATGATCGATCTGGGGCTGGTCCAGGGCGCGCTGCTGCTGCGCGAGAACTCAGACTACAACGACCTCGTCTCGGCCGTGCGGCGCAATCTGAAGGAGAGCGGGCCGCGGATCACCTACATCATCGACTCGATCTTCAACGAGACCGATCTCAACCACGACGGCTACCTCTCCTACGACGAGTTCCGGCAGTGGGCCACCGGCAAGGGCAAGGACGACCTCCACATCGACCAGTGGATGGACTCACTCCTGCCCCAACGTACAGCCACACCACGCACGCACGCAATCGCACGCAATCGCACGCACGCACGCACGCAATCGCACGCACACGGCGTCGATGACAAGTCTGGGGGCTGACGTCGGACGCGTGTGGACAGGGATCGAGCAGCTGAAGCTGGCGGAGAAGAAGGTGCCCAACGAGAAGGAAGAGGTCTCGCTGCTGGTGGAGGACATCCGCCTCGACACCAAGTCCGCCCGCTACGTCCAGGTCGAGAAGGACGGGCGAACCGTCAAGTACACTGGGTGCGCGCATGTCACACACACACGCTCGCATGTACCATGCGCCTCACCCACCCGCTCACGCACGCGTACAGATCGGGAGTGGACCTTCACGCCTCGAGCGGATACCAAACGGGCCTGGTGCACGCGGACGTGATGGTGGACACCGATCTCTCGTCGCTCTTCTACTTTGAGTTCACCGTCACCGACGCCGGCATCACCGGGTGCGTCTCTCTCGTCGTGTGTCGTGCGTCGCTCGCTATCAACTAACCGTGCGCGTGCAGGGGCAACGCGATCGGGTTCTATCCTGCTGACGAGGAACTGTCGGGCGCGCCCGGATGGTACAACAACTCGTACGGCTACCACGCCGACGAGGGCTGTCGCTACTTCCGTGCGTCTCTCTCACTCTCACTCTTACGCGCGCCCTCGTTCTGCTAGCACGCTGACACACGTGATTGCGCACTCCAGAGATGAAGAAGGAGATGTTCAAGGACGGCTCGCGCTACACCGAGCGTCCGTGGGGCACTGGCGACGTGGTCGGCTCCGGCATCAACAAGGACACCCTCTTCTTCACCCGCAACGGCAAGAAGCTCGGTACGCGCATGTAGCTATGCGTGCGTGCGTGCGTGCGTGCGTGCGTGCGTGCGTGCGATGAGTGCGTGTGTGCTGACGAGCGGGGAGAGTGCAGAGCCGTCATACACGAGGGTGCAGGGCGTGTTCTACCCGGTCGTGTGCTTCACCAGCCCGGGCGCCGTCGGCACTTGCAACTTTGGCGAGAAGCCCTTCAAATACGACCTCGGCGTACGCTCTCTCCCACGCTCTCACACACCCTGGCCTTGTTTGTCCCTGACCGCGACACTGCAAACACACACACAGGCTCCGAAGGAGTCAGGCGGCTTGAGGATCTCGGTGGTCAAGCCCCGCGGAGACAAGCGAGAGTGAGCGGAGCGTGTGATCCTCCATGCGCTGCAGCCATTAGTAAACTAACTTTTTGCCTAAGATGACAAGAAGCGAACAAACACGTGACGCATGACACGACGACACACAGCGTCGAAGGGAAGTGTTGAATCAGGCGCGCCCGTAGCGAGCGAAGCTGGTGAAGACGACGCTGGGCGACTTGTTGTTGTTGGTGGCGTGCAGTTCGAACACGATTACCTCGTTGTCGCCCACGCGCAGCAGGGGCGCCGGCACGTACAGCGACTGCTGCGGTCCGATCCTCCAATACCTGCACGTCCGGATCGCTCACACTCATCATCAGCACAGGTACAACCTAACGTACACGCACACACAATGGTGGAGACGATGCGTGCCTGCCCAGGTTGAAGCCGTTGATGACGGAGAAGCCCTTGTTCCAGCCGGGCAGTTCGAGGAAGGTGTCGTTGAGCTGCGCCGCGGAGGCGATGTGCAGGTTGCCGCGGAAGAACATCGGGCCGGCGAACGCGGTGCCCGGCTTCAGCTGACCGAACGGCACGCCTGCACGACACCCCCAATTGTAAGACGTGTGTGTGTGCGTGCGTGCGTGTGTGTGTGTGTGTGTGTGTGGGAGGCGTACGGGCGAGGTCGTCAAAGGGGAGCGCCCGCATGGTCCAGTGAAAGAGGAACTGGGCGCTGATCCGCACGCCCTCCGTGATGCCCTTCCTATCCTCCATCCAAGGTCCTGTGCGTGCGTGCGAGGTCAGCCTCTCTCACTCTCATTGACGCACGTGAATGAGTACGTACCAAAGTTGATGCGTCCCATATTCTCGACGAGGATGTCGAGCTTGTGTGTGCCCGGACCGACCGAGACGCTCAGCTTCATGGTGGACGATCGCTGGAGCACGCCGATGTAGACGCCGTCGACAAAGACCTGCGCGCGGTCGGCCAGCTCCTGCACCTCGAGCCTGTCACTCAGCGGCCCCTCAAACGTCGTGCTGTAGAGCACGAAGCCAAAGTTCTGGCCCAGGGCCTCCATGGTCAGAGGCGAGACGTCCTCCACGGTGTTGGCAGTCACGCTCTTGAGCACCGCGTCATCAAACAGGAACGCGCTCTGCTTCATCTCGACCTGCACGTACGACACGGCCGCGACGAGGCGTTAATGAAAAAGAGCGAAGAGCGAAGAAGACAAAAGAGAGTGAGAGAGAGGCGGCGGGTACAGTGCCGTAGGCCATCTTGTGGCTAGGCGGAGGGATGGGCACGGCGGGCACGCTGGTGAACTTGCTGATGAGCGCGCGGAACGTGGCGCACTTGGGCGTCGCATCTCCCTGATTAAAGAGTCATCCGTTTCAGTGCTTGCCGAGCGTCGAATGCGTGCGTGTGCGTGCGTGCGTGCGTGCGTGCATGCGTGCGGTACCGATTCGTTGACGGGAGCGTCGTAGTCGTAGCTTGTGGTAGTCGGCTGGTACTCATCGGTCACTGATCGCGAGCGCGCTTGTCAACACACGCACGCACGCTGCGCGCACACTCATACGTGTGCGAGGACAAGGAAGGCAGACACGCACTTTGGTAGCCCTTGTTGGCGCCGTTGGTGAAGCCAAAGTTGGTGCCGCCAAACGCCATGTAGAGGTTGACCGACGCATTGCTCGACAGGATGGCCTCCAGCGTCTTGGCCGACTGCGTGGGCGTCGTCGTGTGGTGCTCCTCGCCCCAGTGATCGAACCAGCCGTCCCTGCCACCATTCTTTAGCTAACCGCACACGCACACGCACACGCACACACGCACACACGCACACACTGAGACGCCTGGCGGCGGACGCACCAGAACTCGGTGACGAAGAGCGGCCCGGTAGGTTGGTACTTGCGGAGGACCTGGAGGTTGCTCTTGACGTCGGCTCCGGTGCCCATGTTGACCGTCCGCAACACGCTGGACAGCGCTCCGCCCACCAGCATCTGATCGCCCGCCCTGGTGACAGACGCCGCGTCGGTCAGTGGAGCCCGCGAGGTTGATGGGCGGGCGGGCGGGGCGGAGGGCCAACCCGTTGGAAGAGAAGAGGATGGTATCGATCTGGCTCTGGCGGAACTTGAGCTCCAAGTGGCGCAGGTACAGGTGATCATTGCCGTAGCTGCCGTACTCGTTCTCAACCTGCATCGCGATTATGGGGCCGCCTGTGTGCGCGCGTGCGTTGCATCTCTCTGTCAGGTCGCTCGCAAGAGGCCACGCTCACGCACACGCACACGCACCACCGCGCACGCGCGCACACACACACACGCACCACCGCGAACGCGCAAACGAGAAGGCGTACCGCGAGAATACTGGTAGGGCGCGAGCATGGGAAGGAACTTGTCGAGGAAGCTGTCCACACGCTTCAGGTACCTGGGATCCGAGCTCCGCAGCTGCAGGCCCTCTTCGTTCAGAAGCCACGCCGGGAAGCCGCCAAACTCGAGCTCTGGGCCCAGCACCAACGCATTGAAGCGCTCAATCAGTTAGTTCACACGATCAGACATTGAGGGCGAGGGAGCGGTGAGCAGCACACACCGGCGCAGATGTAGGGCGGAGGGCGGACGATGACGAGGAAGCCTTCCTGTTGGGCGGCCTCGATGAAGCGGGTAATGTTCAGGCGACCGGCAAAGTCGTACGCGCCTGGCGTCGGCTCGTGCAGATTCCACGGCACGTACGTCGTCACTGAAGAGCACGCCCACGCGCACAAGATGGTGTGAGTAAAAGCGAGTGAGCGCAAGAGAGAGCGCGAGAGAGCGACGCACCGGTGTTGAGTCCGCACGAGCGGAGGGTGCGCAGGCGCGCGGGCCATTGCTCGGGCAGGGAACGGAAGTAGTGCATCGACCCGCTCACGATCCTGAACTCCTGCCCATCCTTCACGAACGCGTCGCCTGGGCATGACGCACACACGCGCGCGCAAAGTCAGTATGGGCGCACACAAGGCCCACAGCTGGCCGTCAAAGAGCGAAAACAAAGAGCGAAGAGCGAAAGCGAAGACGACGCGGGGGGGAGGGGGAGATGTGGTGAAGGCAGAGGAGACGGGCACCCGCTATGGCAAAGGAGCGCGCAGAGGAAGATCTTGCAGGGTCACCCGACGCTCCCAGACCTAATACAGGCCCCACATTAGAGACGAGTTTGGCTTTGGATTTGGCTTTGAGAGTAAAAAAGAACGAACCGAGGGCCAACAAGACCACAAGTCCCACAAGGACCCCTCTGAGCTCCATCTCCATCTCCACGTTGTGTTTGGGCCTTTGCCTGCAAGTGTCCACATTATTGATTTAATTAAAATATGAGGCTGCTGACGTCATCAAATTTTCTCGATCATTTCCGACACCTGGGGAAGCATTCTTTCTCTTCACACCTTGGCCTGAAACGCCCAATTGGGGACGATGACGATGTGGCCTGCCTTCCTCTCTCGCCCCATTCCAAGCACACTAGCATCGACATGGCATCACCAGCACCGGCAGCGGAAGTGACGACGGCGAGCGGATACACGTTCACGCGCGTGGAGACGGTGGTGGTGAGCACGCGCGTGACGGGCCAGCGCGTCGAGCTCATCGGCCGCAACTTCGGCTCTGGCCACGGCGGCGGCGGCGACAGCGGTCCGGTCTTCCTGCCGCCGGACGTGGTGCGCGACCTGCTGGACAAGAACGCGCAGACGCCCATCGTGGCGCTGGTAATTCGATCTTGCAAGCTCGACGCCCTGCCGCGCGAGCTGAGCCAGCTCAAGTTCCTCCACGAGCTCGACGTCTCTGACAACGCCCTCGCCGACCTCCCCGTCGACCTACTCGCCCTCACCAGTTCGCGCTCCGCCTACATTTTTTCAGTATTTCATTTTTTAAAAATCCAGAAAATTTCTGTTTTTATTGCAATTCATTTCAGGAAATGGCGAACCGATTTTTTATACTTTAAATTATTTTTTATAATTTTAGACGATTTTATAAAGGAGAAATCGATTTTTTATGAATTTTTTGGGAAGGTAACTAAACTTTCTTATTTATGTCCGATTGACGCGCGCAGACCTGGCGAAGCTGAATCTGTCGGGCAACAAGTTCAAGGAGCTGCCGGTGTTCATCGGCCACCTGTCCGGCCTGCTCCATCTCCAGGTACCAAGAGCTGCACTCGCGCGCGCGCTCTGAGACGCATACGGCACGCGCGCGTGCTGATCGATCTGGTGGATCACGCGCCCGGTGGTTAGGTGTTGAACATGCCGACCCTGACGTCGCCCCCGTGGAACGTGATGCGGAACGGAACCGAGGCCATCTGCGCCCACCTCAGATCTGCACTCGTTGGTGCGTGCGTGCGTGTGTGCAGTGTGCGTGCGTGCGTGCCTTCAAGCGCGCCTGTGGGATGATGCGTGTGTGCGTGTGTGCTGATGACGAGCGATGGTTGCGTGGGCGAGACAGTGATCGAAGAGAAGCAGGAGGAGCTGGAGCTGAACGTGCGGGAGCTGCTTAACAAGGACAAACACGCCGACATCGTTTTCGTGGTGGAGGATCAGCACATCTTCGCCCACCGGCTGGTCGTCGCGCTCCGAATCGCCTCCCCCGTCATCTCCGCCATCCTCGCTTCGCCCAACCGAGAGCACCGCGTCGTGGGCGTGGGCGCGGACGTCTTCCTGCAGCTGCTCCGCTTCGCCTACGGCAACGGCCTCTACCAGCTCACCAGCAATCCGGCCTTTGACCAGGCGTTCATGCGCATGCTCGACGCCCTCCAGATCACCACATTCGGCCGCAATCAGGTACACGCAGCGTGCGTGCGAGAGCCATGCGCGTGCAGGCGCGCGTGCCTAACCATGTGTGTGCTCGTCGTGATCAGAAACTGCCGGGCACGAGGACCATTGTCAAGCGCTCAGCGGCGATGATGCGGGACGACTTTGCGCGTCTGTTCAATCGAATCGCCAACCCCTCATCACCACCAGCGCCGTCGTCGCCTCAACCGTGCAGTGACTTCCGCCCTCAGCCAGAGGCAGAGGCGGAGACGTCTTCAGACGTCAATACAGAGGACGAGGCGGTCGTGCAACCGCAACCGAGGGACCGACGTCGCAAGGGCCGCCAAAAGCGCGAGACGAGGGCCGAGCGCCAGATGAGGGAGGCCGAGGAGAACAAAACGGATGGCAAGCGCGAGATGGAACGTGTGCGCCAGCTTGAGCTCGAGATGGAGCGCGAGCGCCTCAAGCAGGAGACGAAGCAGGGCACGACGCCGCTGCTCAACGAAGAGCTGATGCTGCGAAACGACTTCTTTGCCGACCTCCACATCCGGTCGGCCGACGGAGACGAGAAGCTCTTTGCCTGCCACAAGTTCCTCCTCTGCGTGCGCTCGCCCTACTTCCAAGGTACGCCCCTCGTGTGCGGTGGTGCGTCGTGATGCGTGCGTGCGTGTGCGTGTGCGTGTGCGTGCGTGCGTGCGCGTGATGACCAACTCTCGCACATGGCCATGCCTGCAGCCAAGTTCGAGAGCGGCATGGCGGACGCGCTCGACAAGCGGATCACCATCGACGGCTTTAGCCACGACATCGTCGTGCAGCTGCTCCGGTACATTGTACCCTGTTGTCAGCTCCTTCGTCCTTCCTCTCATCCCACTTCATCATCACCACAACCTCAGGGCCATGTACACGGACGACGTGGAGGTCAACGCCGACAACGCGCAGGACCTGCTCGACCTCTCCGGCCAGTACCAGCTGTACGTCCTCTGTCGTGCGTGTCGTGTGTGCGCGCGTGTGTGTGGGCCTCTGCGTCTGACTGGGACACCCACCACAACACAAGGGAACGGCTGCGGTCGGTGGTGGAGAAGTTCTTTGGCGACATGCTCGAACACGACAACGTGCTGTCGGTGCTGCACATGGCCGACCACTATCAGGCCTACAACCTCAAGCTGTTCTGCACGTCCCACATCCTCAAGCACCGCGAGGCCGTCATGTCGTACTCCGGTACGCGCAACATCCATCACAACACGCACACGCACACGCACACGCACACACACACACGCACGCACGCACACGCATGAGGGCAGTGTGGACTAACGGCGGGAGTTGGAGCAGACGAGTGGCGCAGCTTCCGCGAGGAGCATCCCGAGCTGTTCAGCCAGCTGAACCGTCTCCTGAACGCCTGAGAGCACCCACACCGCACACGACTACGCTGTAAAACCGAAACTGTTGATAACTTAAATAAATAGACGATACCGCAACCGCACGAACGCGCACGCGCGGCTCTGGGTGTGGCGTGCGGCGTTGCGTGTGTGTATGTGAGAACGGCGCGAGCTCCGGCTGCTTAGCTTCGCACACGGATGCTTGTGGACGACGAGAAGATGTCGTTCTCGCCCTCGCGGCTGCTGTACTGGTCGCCGATGACTTCGTAGCCACGGATGAACGACCTGCGCCAGCCACCACACCAAACCATACGTGTCATGTTGTGTGCGTGATTACAGTGTGTGTGTGTCGTATGTGTTGTGTGTGTCGTGTGTGTGCGTACCGATTCTTGAGGATAACAAAAACGAGCACCACGAGGCCGATCGCGGCGAGCAGGGAGCCAACGGCGATGCCCACCCAGAACACGACGAGCCTGATCGTGAGCAGCAGGTACACCTGGTTCTTGAAGTCATCCGCGTCCGAGTCTGCAATTGCATGCACAATTATCATCATCAGCAGCACGCTCAAGCGGCGCACTGCGCGGTGTGTTGTGCATACCGCCGATGGTGGCCTGCTGGTTGGCGTAGAAGATGGGGTAGATGACGTCCTTGAGGAAGCCCTTGTTGTACAGATCCAACGGCGACCCGGCGCTCGCCAGGTAGATGTTGATCTGCAGCTGCTTCGCCACGTTCATCGCTGTAGAGCAGAGAGGCGACGCTGTGAGTGCAAGGGGGAGGCGGAGGCGAAGACATAGGAGACAGGGGCGTGCGTACTGTAGCCGGTGTAGGGCTCGATGTCGAGGATCGTGTCGTCAGAGTTGGAGGGCTCCATGCCCACGAGCTTGTCGCGATACTCGGCCTCGCAATCGAGCATGTTGGGCTTGCTGATGAAGATCGGCACGTGCTGCTCTCACGATAAGCGGATCAGTTCGCCGCCACACGACACGCACGATGCACGTACGAACAAAGGGAAGGAGGAGAGAGGGCTAGCACGCACGTTGAAGACGTGGGTCATGTTGGCGAACCCGGTGATGGTCTGGTAGTACTTGGCCTGCGGCAGGAAGAACCTCTCCGACACGGTGTACCTGTTGTGAGCGACAGATCACACACCACAGAGGTGAGATATAGTCAACGCCGCAGTGCAGCGCGCGTATGTGCCAGAGAAGGAAGAGGAGGAGGTGGTGGTGGTACCGGTAGAGATCGATGTCCTTGAACGACACTGTCTTCTCGTAGTGGATGGGAATCTGGCGCATCAGCTCATAGCTCCACACTCTCAGCTCGTCGTCCCGGTCTGCAT
>CDFA01024726.1:0-11235 GCA_000826305.1 Acanthamoeba healyi | reverse complement strand
CGAAGGAGCAGTACGTTGAGACCGACGAGGATCAAGAGGAGCACCTGTGTGGATGGGTGGGGTGGTTGGGGCGAAAGCATGCGAAGAATTAGAGATAATCGATCGATTTGTAGAAATGTCAGGGGAAACAGCTGCAGCCTCCATTGTGCACACATGCACGCGGAGGCGATGGAAGGGGAGAAGGGGAGAACGTACAAACATGGACTGGATGAAGGCCAAGAGCCGCTTCCTCCAGTAGCCCTCATCATCCACTACGTTTTCCATATGCTCCAAGGGCGCCGCAGGAGGCTGCTGCTCCATGGAGCGGTAGGACGCGTGATGATGGGGCGCAAAGTCGGATTGCATCCGTCGAGAGCAGGTAGTACGCGAGTAGGGGCTCGGACGAGATGCCTTGTCGCTGCGCTGTATTTTTTGATTCCAAATGTGCGTACAGAGGTTTGCTTCTGCGCGGTTGGAAATTTGCCGAGGCCGAGTGTCCAGTAAAATCCCGACATGGTCGTGGCCAAAAGCCAGGATTTCTTCACCGGCTTCTTGCACGAGAGGGCGTGGGCACAACCTGGCTCCCCTGCAGATGCTTTGGCTCTTGAGAAGACGCCTCTTTGTTTCAACACGATCTGGTGGTGGCAGCCAGGTTCTGGTTCACCCAAAATTGTTGTTACTATCTTTGGAGGGATGTTAGTAGACGTGGGCAGAGCAAAGGGATTCCCTGGATAAAAGCTCCTAGAGCGTTGCTGTGAGGTGGAGAAGGAGTTGGGATCAGGATCCTGAGAGAGGGAAGCAATGCTGCAGACTCAAGAGCCCAGGTTTCCCATCCAGCCAGAGAGAAGCGTAGGACAGCGCCGGACCGCCCAAGACCAACAGGCGCGCCCCTTGGCCTTGGAGAAGTCGACACGAACTTCTGGCCAATTAATTTATAAATTAGGACGAGCTGGTCTTCGGGGCAAAGCTGAACACGACAAGCATCCCCAAAGGGCTGCCCTCATCGAGGCACTACCACTGGCCTGTTGAGGAAAGGGATTTGTAGAACGACAAGAAGAGGGGTGGTTCTAGACTCGGCCCGAGGGACTGATCGAGAAAGAGAGAGGGGGCGAGATGGCCGATAAGTTGAAGAAGGGCGGCAATGGAGACGGGGATCAGGGTTGGAGCGATGCAGTTCTCAACAAACTGCTCTCTGAGCTCAAAAACAAGTTCGTTACCCTCCTCTCCTCCTTTTCGACTTTTTTGCACATTTTGCTCCCCCCCCCACATCTCATCCCCCCCCAATGCAGAAATCCCGAGATCAGAGCCAAAGCGGCCAAGAAGCTCAAGAACCATGTACACCCCCCCCCCTCTCCCTCTCCCTCCTCCTCCCCACCACACGCCAATAGATGCATCGATAGACGGAGCCGTTGAGGCGATTTACGCCCCCCCCCTCTCGGCATCTTCAGAGTCTCTCCCTCTGTGCTCGTGGTCCCTCACCAGCTATCGTCTGTCGTCTGTCGTGTGTATGTGTGGAGGATAGGTCGCGACGCAAGCGCGAGAGATGTCGAGCGAGCACTTCACGCGGTTCATGAACGACCTCACCAACAAACACATCTTTGAGCTCGTGAACAGCCAGGTCGTGCACGAGAAGATCGGAGGCATCATGGCCATCGGTAACGACCTCCTCCTTCTCCTCCTCCTGATCATGCTCGTCCTCATGTGAGGAGACGGACAACACACACGCGAAGCTAACACGTTGCGTCGTTGATCGTTGGCGTGTGGCGTATAGACAAGCTGATCGACATTGAGCATGACGAGAACGCCAAGACGACGCGTCTCGCCAACTACCTCCGACTGGGCCTCCAGTCCAACGATCCCACCGTCATGACCATGGCCGCGAAAGCGCTCGGTAGGCGTGCTCCTGTCACGTTTGCTCCGACGCGCCTCCTTGCGCTAAACCTTGCTCGTGCGTGCGCGTGCGTGTGATTCTAGGTCGCCTGGCCCAAGCCAGCGGCACCCTCACGGCGGTGTTCGTGGTCGAGTTTGAGGTCAAGCGCGCGCTCGAGTGGCTGCAGGACGCGCGACACGAATCGAGGCGCTACGCCGCCGTGCTCGTGCTCAAGGAGCTCGCCGAGAACGCGCCCACCCTGTTCTACGTACACGTCGCGTCGTTCTTTGATCTCGTCTGGTCTGCGCTGCACGACAACAACATCTCCATTCGTGAGGGCGCGGTGGACGCGCTGCACGCGGCGCTGGCGCTCATATCCGAGCGCGAGAACCGGCTGAGGCTGCAGTGGTACCACAAGATCTACGAGGAGGCGCAGAAGGGGCTGCGCCAGAACACCATTCCCACAATCCATGGATCTCTCATCACTCTGGGTACCTCTCGTCTCCTCACGTGACGGCGATCGCTGCTCGTGCTTGGTCGTGCAATCGCTGATCGTGATGCGTCTCTTAGGCGAGCTGCTGCGAAATACAGGCGAGTTCATGAACTCGCGATTCAAGGAGGTCTGCGACACCATCCTCAAGCACAAGGACCACAAGGAGAAGATCATCAAGCGCACGGTCCTCTCGCTCCTGCCTCGCCTCGCCGCGTTCGCGTCCGAAGAGGTTCCTCCACACGTTTCTCGCACACGCACCATCGCACACGCACCACCTCATACGCATACGCACACGAGCTTGGCTCGCTGTTCAGTCGACGCTGACGGACCGTTTTTCGTCTCTCCTCTGTTACTGGCCAAGCAGTTCGTGCTCAACTACCTGAACGTCTGCATGCAAACGCTGCTCGGCGTGCTCAAGAAGGACGGCAAGAACGAGGAGCGGGCGTGCGCGTTCATCGCGCTGGGCGAAATCGCGCAGTCGGTGGGGACCAATATCAAGCCCTACCTGGAGCAGCTCGTTGGCATCCTCAAGAACGCGCTCAACGTGAAGAACAAGGGCTACTGCCTGCAGTCGCTGACGTGCGTGAGCATGATCAGCTCGGTCGTCGGCGTGCACCTGCAGAAGGAGATGCCCGAGATCCTCGGTACGCTGCTGTGTTGCTCGCTCGCCCGCCACCGCCCACGATTCTCTGGCTCACCTCTCACAAACGTATCGCGCTCACAGACCTGATGCTGTCCGGCGGACTGAATCCGACGCTGACCGAGGCGCTGACCGAGTTGGCGATCCACATTCCGTCCATGCTGCCCACCATCCAGGAGAAGCTGATGGATCAGCTCTCGATCGTACTGTCTGGCAAGCCCTTCGTCCACCCGGGCAACAGGACCACCAAGCTGCGAAAGAGCCTCAACATGCAGACCTCGGTCAGCACTGGATCTCAAACGGTAAAACTTCGAACGCACGCGTACCACCGCACACGCATGCTGGCTCACACACACTATGGGCTTGCGTTGTGTCACACCAAACTCTCTATAGATCTACGCCGACAAGCCTGCGGCGATCCAGCTCGCGCTGAAGACGCTGGGATCGTTCAACCTGCAGGAGAAGCTTCTCACAGAGTTTGTGCGTGAAGTCGTTGTCGGCTTCCTCGATGACGACGACCCGTACAGCTTCCCTCTCTCCATGTTCCACTCTGCTCACGCCAGGGCGTCGTTGACACTGACGCGCCTTTTCCTCTCGTCATGCAGATCGATTCGAAAGGCCGCCGCTCTCACGTGCAGCAGCCTGCTGGTGCGATCCAACACGCACGCGCCCACCCGAGGCCAGTTGGCCGTCGTCATCGGCGAAGTGCTCGAGAAGCTGCTCATCGTCGGCATCGCCGATCCTGGTACGCCATTGCCAATTGCCCATTCTCTATCTCTGCATGCGCATGATGGAGGACTCACCACCCGTGACGACCGCAGATTCGTCGATCAGGAAGACCGTACTGTCGTGCTTGGACTCGCGGTTCGATCACCATCTGGCGCAGGCCGAAAACCTGCGCTCCCTGTTCATCGCGCTCAACGACGAGGTGTTTGAGATCCGCGAGTTGGCGATCACCACCATCGGTCGGCTCACGATTCGCAATCCCGCCTACGTCATGCCTTCGCTCCGCAAGACGCTCATCCAACTGCTCACCGAGCTCGGTGCGTGCACTTCCTGGTCTTCTGCGCTGCGCTCTGCTCTCTGTCCTCACTGTCGTCGCACTTGTACGCACGCGCACACGCTACAGAGTTCAGCGGTGACAGCCGCAACAAGGAGGAGAGCGCGCGCCTGTTGGGTCACTTGATCCGCTCCTCGCAGCGTTTGATCAAGCCCTACGTGGAGCCCATCCTCAACGCCCTGCTGCCCAAGCTCAAGGTAAGAGACGCACACATGTGTCCTCCGATCGTTGTGTTCACTGACGTTGTCGTGTGTCGCGTGTGGTTCGTGCTTGCGCATAGGACTCCAATCCTCGCGTGGCCTCGTGCGTGCTGGCTACTCTGGGCGAACTGGCGACCGTGGGCGGAGAGGATATGACGCCGCACATCCCTCAGCTGCTGCCGCTCATCATCGATACCCTGCAGGACCAGAGCTCGGTGGTCAAGCGCGAGGTCGCCCTCCGCACTCTCGGCCAGCTCGCCGAAAGCGCAGGTGCGTCAAGCCGTCCGCAGGAAGGGTCAATGTAGCTGTCCATCACTCACCACGCGCACACGCATGGCAGGCTATGTGATTGAGCCATTTGTCAAGTATCCGAAGCTTCTGGAGATCCTGATCAACGAGATCAAGACTGAGCAGGGAGCCTCCATTCGGCGCGAGGTCGTCAAGGTCCTGGGCATCCTGGGCGCACTCGATCCCTACAAGCACAAAACGATCCAGATCGAGGTCCGCAAGGAGAAGAGCGAGGAGACGAGCGCTGGGCCGGCCAACCAGCTCCCCACTGACTCCCTGCTCGGCATGGGCTCGGAGGAGTACTACCTGACCGTCTCTGTCAACGCCCTGATGAAGATCCTGCGCGATCCCTCGCTGTCTCAGGTAACGCACCGCACCTGTGGCCACACAACACGCACACACACGATGTGATGCGTCGCATGCTGATCTTTCTGTTCTTCTTCGGCGCCACGCAACAGCACCACACGACGGTGATACAGGCGGTGATGCTCATCTTCAAGTCGCTCGGGCTCAAGTGCATTCCGTTCCTGCCGCAGATCATGCCGCCCTTCCTGCAGTGCATGCGCACCAAGGAGACCGGATTCCTCAAGTTCCTGTTCAAGCAGCTGGGCCTGCTCGTCGCCATCGTCAAGCAACACATCCGCGTACGTACTCGCACTCACACACGTACGCATTGAGCCTGAGCCTAACTTGCGTCCCGGGTGCGCGCACAGGACTATCTGGACGAGATCTTCTCGCTGATCAAGGAGTACTGGGAGACCTCTCTCCTCGACCAGATCATCACGCTGGTCGAGGTCCTGTCGCAGGCGCTCAACGACGAGTTCAAGGGTACGTAACCGGTGGCCTGAGGAGTGTGCGCGCGCGCTTCATTGGGGCTAACGGGAGTGTGGTGGTGCAGTCTACCTGCCAGAGCTGATCCCGCAGATGCTCAACGTGCTCCACACGGATCGCACCAAGGAGCGGAGCCCGACGCAGAACATCCTGCACGCGCTCGAGGTGCTAGGGACCAACTTGGACGACTACCTCCATCTCATCATCCCGGCGGTGGTCAAGCTCGTCGAGCAGGCCGACGTCATCGACAGCCAGGTGCGCATGCTGGCCACGCAGACGCTGGGCCGTCTGGGCAACAAGCTCAACTTCTCCGAGTACGCGTCGCGCATCATCCATCCGCTCGCCCGCATCCTAGACGGCGACGACCTCGAGATCAAGAACGTGACCATGGAGACCCTCTGCACGCTCGTCTACCAGCTCGGCTCGGACTACGCCATCTTTATTCCCATGGTCAACAAGGTCCTCGTCAAGCACCGCATCCAGCACTCCACCTACGAGACCCTCGTCTCCCGGTACGTGTCGCCCACACGCACTACCACACACGCACGCGATACGGCCCTGCGTGATAGAGTGTGGCGTGCTCACTGCTGCTGTGGGGGATGGGACACGGTAGGCTGTTGAAAAACCAGCCGCTGGTGCTGGAGGGGAGCGCCGAGGCGATCGAGGCCCAGCGGAAGCACGCCGAGTCCAACGCCTCGAGCGAGATGTTCGCCATGGGCACCGGCAGCAAGCTCAAGATGAACGAGCCCAAGCTCAGAAAGGCTTGGGAAGCGTCGAACCGCTCGACCAAGGACGACTGGCACGACTGGATGCGTCGCTTCTCGGTGGAACTGCTGCAGCAGTCGCCGTCGCCCGCGCTCCGTTCGTGCCTGTCGATGGCCCAGGTCCTGCCGTCGCTCGCGCGGGAGCTGTTCAACGCAGGCTTCGTCTCGTGCTGGACTGAGCTGCACGAGCAGTACCAGGACCAGTGCGTCTACAGTCTGGAGATGGCCCTCAACGCGCCCTCCATTCCACCCGAGATCCTCCAGAACTTGCTCAACCTCGCCGAGTTCATGGAGCACGACGACAAGCCGCTGCCCATCGATATCAAGGTACGCTTCCTCCCGACGTCTCCACCACTTGCTCGATCCGTGGTCGCTCACGCTCTCTTGCTCTTGCTGTGTGTTACGTCACTTGTGCACGCGCAGACCTTGGGCGCGCTGGCGGACAAGTGCGCAGCGTTCGCCAAGGCTCTGCACTACAAGGAGATCGAGTTCCAGACCTCGCCGGCCACCACCTGCGAGGCGCTGATCTCCATCAACAACCAGCTCGACCTGCCCGAGGCGGCCGTCGGCATCCTCCTCTACGCCCAGCAGAACTACGACATCGAGCTCAAGGAGTCCTGGTACGAGAAGCTCCAGCGCTGGGACCAGGCCAAGGAGGTCTACGAGCGCAAGCAGAAGGCTCGCCCCGACGACATTGAGCTCACGATGGGCCGCATGCGCTGCCATCACGCGCTCGCCGAGTGGGAGGAGTTGACCAAGCTCGCCGAGGTCATCTGGCCCAAGGCCGACAGGTCCACCCGTCAGCGGATGGCGCCTCTCGTTGCCGGTGCCGCGTGGAACATGCGTCTGTGGACCAACATGGAGGACTACGTCGTCGTGATGCCCGAGAACACCGTACGTCGCCACCTCTCGCCACTGTTGTTACGGCACCTGTGCAGCTGCACACATGTGGCCGTTGAGCCTCACTGCGCTTCGTCGTCGTCTTGTGTCGTGTCAACAGCCGGATGGCACGTTCTTCAAGGCGCTGCTGAACCTGCACAAGGAAAACTACGAGGAGTCGCACAAGTACATCAACAGAACGCGCGAGCTGCTCGACACCGAGTTGCGCGCCCTGGTCGGCGAGTCGTACAACCGCGCCTACAAGGTGGTCGTGAAGGTCCAGCAGCTGTCCGAGATGGAGGAGGTCATCAACTATAAGCAGTCCATGGACGTCGAGGACAGGAAGGCCATGATCCGCACCATCTGGACCAAGCGCCTCAAGGGCTGTCAGCGCAACGTCGAAGTCTGGCAGGTGAGCACATCGCACGCACACACACACGCATACGCACGCTTTGCGCACTGTGATATGCGCTTGGGTGCAAGTATTTAACTCCGACATGGTGACTGGCGCTTTATAGGACATGCTGGCAGTTCGGTCGATGGTGATCCCGCCCATCGAGGACATGGACAACTGGCTTAAGTTCTCGAGCCTGTGTCGCAAGAGTGGCCACATGCGCCTGTCGTACAAGACCCTGGTCAACCACCTGGGCTTCGATCCCACGCCCTCCTCGCTCGACAAGTTTGCCTCGCATCCTCATCCCGGGTCCGTACACTAGTTTTCCGTGCGCGCTGTGGGATCGTGTGCCCCTGTGTGCGTGCGCTGACTGACTTGTGGGCGCGCCGTTGTGCAGAGTGACGTTCAACTATCTTCGGCACATGTACGATGCCGGCGACAAGAAGAACGCGTTCGAGCGGCTGCGGGTGTTCACCAAGAACCTGCAGGACGACGCCAGACTGCTGGCCCGGTGCCACCTCACGCTGGGCAAGTGGGAGAGCGAGCTCAACGACAACTTGTCCGAGGCCACCATCCCGCACATCCTCGCGTCGTTCAAGGCCGCCACCGAGTACGACGACAACTGGTACAGGGCGTGGCACTCGTGGGCCCTGTCCAACTTCGAGGTCATCACGCACTACCAGAAGCTGGGCATGCAGGAGAAGATCACTCCGCACCTCGTGCCCGCCGTCGCCGGCTTCTTCCGGTCCATCGCCCTCGCTCCGCAGGGCAAGAGCCTTCAGGACACGCTCAGGTCCGTGCTCGCTCGCCCGTCCACCTCCATGCTTTGTCTGTGTGCACACACGTCGTGCTGTTGTCCCGTGTGCGCGAGACTAACACTCTGATCCCGATTACAGGCTGCTGACCCTGTGGTTCAAGTACGCCGACAAAAAGAAGGTGGAGGAGGCCCTGATCGAGGGCTTCAACACCGTCTCGATCGACACGTGGCTGCAAGTCGTGCCTCAGGTACTGCTCAATCATGACATGAGCCTGGTTGTGAGCCATTGCAGACGTGTGCTCACACTGATCGTGTCCTCCTTGGCGTCGATGTTACACTATAGCTCATCGCGCGCATTCACTCGCCGGTGCCGAGTGTGGCGCACATGGTGCACGATCTGCTCACCAGCGTGGGCAGAGAGCATCCGCAGGCTCTCGTCTACCCCCTCTCCGTCGCCTCAAAGTCGCAGGCCTCTGCCCGCGTGTCCGCCGCCAACAGGTGCGTTCACGTCGCCCTCTCCGCCCTTTGTCCGCCCTGACTCACCTCCGCACGTGGCTGTGTGTGCGACGCAACAGCATCCTGAACAAGATGAGGAAGCACTACAATTCGCTGGTCGACGCAGCGCTGCTAGTGTCAAAGGAGCTGATCCGAGTGGCGATCCTGTGGCACGAGATGTGGCACGAGGGCCTGAACGAGGCCTCGCGCCTGTACTTTAGCAGTCGCGACGTCGAGGGCATGTTCAAGAAGCTCCAGCCGCTCCACGAGATGCTCGAGAAGGTACTCACGCGCGATCAACGCATGCGTACAGTGGCGTCAGCACAGCGATCTAACGGTGTGCGGTCATGATGTGGTGAAGGGACCGGAGACGCTGCGAGAGGTGTCGTTCCAGCAGGCCTACGGCCGCGACCTGAAGGAGGCGCTCGAGTGGTGCAAGAAGTACTCGCGCTCCAACAAGGTGTCTGACCTCAACCAAGCGTGGGATCTCTACTACCACGTCTTCCGCCGGCTCGACAAGCAGCTGCCCCAGATGACCACCTTTGAACTCCAGTACGCCACACACTCCACGCACGACACACAGCAGCAACATCAGTGAGCTAACTCTGAGACACGCGCAGGTACGTGTCGCCCAATCTGCTTGAGGCGCGGGATCTGGAGCTGGCAGTGCCCGGCACCTACGAGGCGCACACCGGCGAGGTCGTGAAGATCGCGTCGTTCGCGTCCTCGCTGTCAGTCATCATGTCCAAACAGCGCCCGCGCAAGCTGTCCATGTTTGGTTCCGACGGCAAGGAATACACCTTCCTTCTCAAGGGTACGCACATGTCGCTCCGACGTCCTCTCCACCTCGCAGTGTGGCATGTGCGTGCGCATGTGCTGATGGAATCATATCATGATCTATACGACAGGACACGAGGATCTGAGGCAGGACGAGCGCGTTATGCAACTGTTCGGGCTCATCAACACGCTGCTGGCCAACGATCGCGAGACAGCCAATCGACATCTGAGCATCCAGCGCTACGCCATCATCCCGCTGTCGCCCAATAGCGGTCTCATCGGGTGGGTGCCCAACCACGACACCCTGCACGCGCTCATCAAGGACTACCGCGAGTCGCGCAAAATCCTCATCAACCTCGAGCCCAAGCTCATGGCACAGATGGCCTCCAAATACGACGAGCTCTCCCTCATCCAGAAGGTGGAGGTGTTTGAGCACGCGCTGGAGAACACGCAGGGCTCGGACCTGGACAAGGTGCTGTGGCTCAAGAGTCCCAACTCCGAGGTGTGGCTCGACAGGCGCACCAACTACACGCGCTCGCTGGCGGTCATGTCCATGGTGGGCTACATCCTCGGCCTGGGCGACCGACACCCGTCCAACCTCATGCTCGACCGCCACACCGGCAAGATCACTCACATCGATTTCGGCGATTGCTTCGAGGTGCGTGCCACAACACAGACGCCGGGCGTGTGTCGTTGCGGTGGTGCGTTGGTGCGTGTCGTCGCTCACGGCCGTGTGTGATTGCAGGTGGCGATGCACAGGGAGAAGTACCCGGAGAAGATCCCGTTCCGCCTCACGCGGATGCTGATCAACGCGATGGAGGTGAGCGGCATCGAGGGCAACTTCCGCTTCACGTGCGAGAGCGTGATACGCGTGCTGAGGGACAACAGAGAGTCCGTGATGGCCGTGCTCGAGGCCTTTGTCTACGATCCGCTCATCAACTGGCGTCTGCTGCAGCCCAAGTCGCCCTCCAACCCCACCGACACTCCCAGCACCGAGATGCGAGAGCGGAGCGCCAGCGAACAAGAAGGTGAGCAGCTCACACCACACATCACACCACACACACACACACCACACAGCAAACAGTGAGGCGTCAATGCGCATCGCTAACGTGTCGTTGGACGCGCACGTGCACGCGCACACAGATGGTGATCTCCTGGAATCGCCGTCGCGCGAGGCCTTCACCTCGGGCGGGTCGCCCCACACCCACACGGGCACCTACCGCTCCAAGAGCGTGCTGTCGCGAGCCGTGGCCAACGCCGAACTGGCATCGGGCACCGAGAACGGACTCAATGAAAGGTACGGCCAACAATCGATTCCACACCACACGCGCCTCGTCGTAGCCCAAATGGCTCACTCGCGCACGCACGCACGCACAGAGCGCTCAAGGTCATCGACCGAGTGTCGGCCAAGCTGCGCGGTAAGGACTTTGGCAAGGAGCAGAGTCTGGACGTGCCCCAGCAGGTGCAGCGGCTCATCGACCAGGCCACCTCCCACGAGAACCTGTGTCAGTGCTGGACAGGCTGGTGCCCCTTCTGGTAGTCAGTCGGTCACTCCCACACACACGCACACACCACCACCCCTTCATGCGAGGTGGCAAAACTACAGTTACTGTTCATACACACCACAAGCACACACGATGGAAAACTTTATTTTGCGATCATGGAGGCAGACATGGACACATGCACGCAACCTGTCACACACAACATCACGCACAACACACGAACGTGCACGCGCACACACGCGCACTCGCACGCACATGACCTGGAACAGAGGGGAGCAAAGGTGAGCGGGGTGAGCGCGGGTTTGC
>CDFA01024705.1:0-47468 GCA_000826305.1 Acanthamoeba healyi | reverse complement strand
GAAAGAGAGAAGGACAAGAAGAGCAGTAAGGCAGAGGAGGGCGCCAGGAAGACCAACCGAAAGAACACGAAGGAGACGACCAAGGAGACGAGGGAGCAAAACGAGGAGGCGAAGAAGGAATCCTTGCACGAGACGGAGGAGGAGGATTCAAGCGACGACCTTGCCGATGACCTGGAGCCTGCGCTGGAGGTGATTAGGCGAAGCAAGCACCGTCGATTGGAGGAGCAGGTGAGCTACACCAGCATCATTGAAGAACACTATCGCATGCCCACCATGCCGCTCGCCAGGTACATCACATTCCTCATTACCCTCAATGTCTGATCCTGCATGGGCAACTCGAGACTGATCCGCGGCATGCCCCGTCCCGCCTCACCCAGCCGACCTGCGGTCGCATCAGGATCATCGGTGATGGCCGCAATCCAATCCCCCAAGCTCTCCGGCCTGTACGTTCAAACGCATACTGCACATAGCGCGTTCCTCGGTCCGTTTGCTAACCTCTCGGTGCGTCTCGGCCGTGGCAGGTTCGAGGCGGAGCGAGGATCGAGGCGGGGTGAAGCGTCTACCACCCCTCACTTCCGATCGACCACGCACCAGAGTACACCGCAGCCGCCCTCCAAGATCGAAGCGGAGGACGAGCGCGAGGTCCTCCGCGGCCAGCGCAAGCCGAGCGAGGACACCGTGGGGCGCCGCAGCGGGCTCAACCGCAACCGCGGCACATCGAGCAATGTCCTTCCCTCGGTGATCAGCCACGCGCCGCCTCCCTCGACTCCCTCCGCCGCCGACTCGGCCGCGCCCGCATCGGTCGGGACTTCCACGACCAAGAAACAAAAGCTGAGAAAGCTCGGAGGCACGAGCAGCCGAACGGCCCCCGCGACGACGCCGCTCAAGGAGCATCACTCTCATCACGGCACCGGCAACGGAGTGAGCGCATCGCCCTCAGCCGATTCGGGCATTGTACAGAAGATGAGCAAGAAGATGACCGGCATACTGCCCGCTCCTCGGCGGCGTCGGGATGGAGCGGCCGCTCCGAAACCTCATTGATGATCGATGACTGATGATAATGACATGTAACCCCTCTCAGCTGTCTCGTCATCTTCTTGTGCATAAAACCTTTCCACCCCCTTGCCACCACCGAGGCGCAAAGTGGAGAGCAGCTGCACCAGATTGTGGTGGCCATGATCCACCCATCACCTCCGACGAGAGTGATACGAACTACCGACACACGTAAGTGCGCTGCGTACGCACTCTTACATGGCAAGATTGCAGGAACTGAGAGAGCAGAGAACGCAGCTCGATACTGATCCCCGTGAACCTGCACGGGTTGAGCTCGCGCACGTGCTCACAGAATTTTTTTTTGTTGCGGTCAACTCCGTGGAAGAAATGCGCAAATGGGGCACCAGAGGCCAGTGGTCCGCGAGGAAGAGGAGTGTGAAGGACGGAGTACGTCCCCCGGCTCGACGTTGTGCCCCTTTGTTGGCGCGCGAGAGACCTTCACTGCCGCTTGGCCCGGGCACAGCCTGTGTACGATGCCGGTGGTGGCGATGGCGGCCTCGCTCCTGCTCACACTCACGTCGGGCCTGGTGCTGGCCGCCACCTTCCTCTGGTGGCGATGGTGGCACTCGACCCTCGACGGACTCCGCTCCGCTCAACGTACCCTCCCCCCTCCCTTTCCCCCTCACCCTAGGCGTGCACCCCTCTCCTTGCGCTGTAGGCCTAAACGTTCCCCCTGTCACTGGCTTGTCACGCACCTTATTCTTTGGGCTTTGTGCGTGTGTGCGTGGGACTCGCTGTACGTCACGATACGCAGAGGGACGAGAGTTTGGCGCGTTCGAGAAGGTGATGCACCACCTGCGTCAGGAGTGCGGGCACCACAACATGAGCCTCGTGTTGCGCTTCCACGTACGCCGCCGTTACAATCCCGCCTGCCGCCACCATGGCGCTTGGCATACCTTGCGCCTCACACTCGCGCTTTGGTGCACACGCGAACGAGGTGTAGGAGAGGCTGGATTGCGAGCGCTTGCGCTCCGCTCTGCAGACCGTACAGGCGAGGTTTGTCCTCTCTTCGAACCTCCCGTGCACACTCCTCCACCCCTCGAGATTGACCCTTGGCGTGCGTGTGTGTTGCGCTTGAGCAAAGGCATGTGCTGCTACAGTCCACGGTGGTGCTCGACAATAGTGGGCGTCCGTCGTTCCAACGCCTCGACCACCCGCCTGCAATCCCGGTGATCGAGCTGGAGCCGGAGATCGATGCAAGAGCAGAGGCGCCGTCCGCCTCCACACGCGGCTACGACTTCAAGCAGGGCCAAGCCGTGCGCGGCGAGGAGAGCGAAGAGGTGTGTCGTGCAGAGGACCTACGAATCCTCACCCGTGAGCTAAACTCTGGATTCGAAGGGACCCAATCTCTGCTCCGCTGCACCGTCATCCAACCGTCCGCACCTCCACCACCGAACCGCACCTACGGACAAGATGAGCCCAGAGGACTGCGTTCCAGCACTCACCGACCACGCGTGAGGTAAATGTCCGGCACCATCGGCTTCAAAGAGTTTGTGGTGCTGACGTCAGTGTCATGTGATGGCCTTTCAGAATGGTCATCACGGTCGCTCACGACCTCATGGACGGCAGAAGCCTAGCGCTCTTGGGCGTTGAGATCATCGAGCTCTATCGCTACCCGATGCCTCCTCTCATGATCGACCCGTCCCACTCGGAGTCGTCGTCCCACGATTCGTTCGCCTGCACCGCGGCACCCATTCCGCCGCCCATCGAGACGGTCATGCTGCCCTCGTGGATGCCCAAGCCCCTCGCGTTCGCGCGCCATCTGCTCTCGTTCCTTCAGATGCACCGCTACTTCGCGTTCGACCACGTTCGGGCGCTGCCTCATTCGGCCCGCAACGTTAGCCCGGCCTCTTCCGAAGGCGGATCGGTCCGACCACCACGTCCGCTGTGGAGCACAGGCGTGGTCGAGCGGAGGCTGTCGCGCGAGGAGACTGCGAGGCTGCAGCACAACGGGCGGAAGATGGGCGCCTCCGTGGGAGTGCAGCTCATGACCGCCGCCTTCCTGGCCACAACCGCTGGCGCACTCAAGGTGCTCTTGCACGTGCCCATGTCATGCTCCAACCCTGATCATCATCATGCTCACACTATCACCGCATCCAGCAAAGGGCCAACGTGTGGGGCGTGCAGCTGATCGACATGCGGCGGCAGATGATGGTCAAGTTGTTCGATTCCGCGTCGGGGGACAGCATGACCGTGGCGCCCACCGCGCTCGGACAGTTCCTCTCCAGCATCGACATCTGCCACCCCACCGACCCCTCCATGCTGCCGCCGCTGCCACCATCGCCTCCTCAGGATGGTGGTAGCGGTGGTGGGGAGGATGAGGAGGAGCACAGGGCTGCGCTCTTCAAGTTCTCCGCCTACTTCCGACAGCAGTGCGCCATCGTGCGAGCGCGCACGGAGAGCTGCATGCGACGCGGAGGACACCTCACCAGCCTCATCTTCGCGCAGTACCTGGCGGCCTTCTCCGCCTACCACTCGCGCTACTTCAAGACGCCCTTCCCCTGTCCGGCCTTCAGCATGAGCAACGTCGGCTCGATGGACGACGCGCAGCCGGGCGGGCCGCTCGAGGGCGTCGTGCGCGCGTTGAACGGGCGGAACCCCATGCTGGACGACATGTCGTTCGGCGTGTCGGCGGCGTCGTCGTTCCCCTTCGTCTCCATCACCGCCCTCACGCTGCGCGGCTCGTTGCGGCTCGTGTTCAACTATCCGACCAACACCATCGCGCCCGCCGCCATCGACGAGCTGGCCGATGCCTTCCTGCGCGTGCTCCGTCTGGCCGCGACCGAGGGCGCCCACGACGGGCAACTGAAGCCCACATAAACACACTTAGCTCTGCAGGGAGACAATGATGCACGAATATGTAGTTGATGCCGCGAGAGCGTCGCTTCGACATGGTTATCTCAGTCGTCCTCCTCGTCGACCTCGAGGTTGATGTAGGCTTCGGTGACGCCGTAGATGATGCCGATCCAGAGCGCGTTGCCGGCGAAGGTGAGGACGTGCGCGCCAAAGCCGCGGTAGAAGCCCACGGGACCTTCGGTCTCCATGATCGAACGCACGCAATCGACCAGGCCCAGGTGTCGCAGGGCGACGATGGGCTCGCCATCGACGCCGCCTTGCGCTTCGAGCCGCATGCGCACAGTGACGAGCGGGTAGAGGACAGTGTTCACGATGAAGGACGCTGCCACCTGCAGCGCGCTCACCAGCGCAGCGTAGTTGAGCTTGGCTCGCAACCGGTCCTCGTGGGTGCCCGGCAGGGGCTGGTCTCTGCGGCGAGTGACTCCGCTGGCGGCCTGCTGCCGCGCGAGGTAGCCGTGGAAGGTGTGGCGAAGCGTGCGGAGTGCGACGTCGGTGAGGCACACCTCGGCTATGCCCGTGGCCATGTGCGCGCCGAGGCTGCTCAGGTAGAGGCCCGACTTGGCCCACGGGCTGGCGTAGTGCAGATTGCTCCAGACGCCGTCGCCGATGGGCACGTCGCCGCGCATGAGCACCACGGTACGGATGATGGAGAACGGATGCGACACGACGTGCACGCCCGCGTACACGGCGGCCTTGACCGCGAGATAGCCTGCATAGAGCCCGGGCCGCGACCACACGTCGCCCTCCTCGAACGCGCTCTTGACGTGCTTGAAGTCCCCTCGGTCCTTCGTGGCGTACTCGAGGTACCGCCGGCAGACCGCCGACGCCACCGCCTGACCGAGCTTGTGCTCCACGAACTGGTAGAAGATGGTGTAGAGCGAGCCGGGGTTGTACATCATGCCGAGGACCGACGAGCGAGTGACAAGGGCCGCCCGCCTGAGCGGGCTCGAGTTGCCTCGCCACACCTCGCGCCACACGCCCAGCGGGAATGCGCGATCGTTGTCGAGGCGGTCGTGGTGCGCCTGAAACCGGATCGTGACCGCGCTCAGCAAGCCCGTGAACGGCTGCACCGGAAGCAGCATCTCGAACAGTCGCTTGCTTTTGTTGTGCGATGAAGGCAGTTGCACACGTCTCCTCGCGCTTGCGTCCATCTTCTCTCTTGATTTTTGTGGTTTTTTGATCTTGTGTTGGCCCTTTCTTTTGGCGAACGCTAAGAAATGTCATGAATACCACGAAATTTGCTTCTGTCATCGCGACGTGGCGGGATGCGAATTCCAAGCCAGAAAAAGAAAAGTAATTTGTATTTATTTACGCGTACCACATAGGTGATGGTTGTGCTGATCACCCGGTCCAGTGTTGGATCAGCGTCTGCACAAAGTCCTGCGCCAACTGAGCGTTCTCAAGGGACACCTTTTTAACGATCAGCGAGTGTGAGGGAACGAGAGCCGTGTATCACACACACGCGCGAGGGTGACGGCGTACCTCGGCGTCGGAAGCGCGAAGAAGGTTGGGCCCAAAGATGGTGGCGAGGTTGGCGAGGTTCATCTTCGTCTGGGCCTCCACTTTGGGATCCAGGAATCCTCGCAGGAATACGATCAGATACCACAGGGCCTTCTTGTTGAGCGGAGGAAGCTTGTTATTTACAACTTGCAGCGTTGGTCGTACAGTGTCCGCGACAGCGAGACATTTGGGCCTGCTCACCACACACGCACACCGAGTTAACACATCGGGTCGCTGGTGATGGGTAACAGCGCGTTGAAGGGGCGTACTGAAGCTCCGAAGGTATGAGTGGATCGGGAAGCTCTCGTAACCAGGTCTTGAGGAGGTTGGCCAAATCGTGTGGGTTGGGTGTTTCCAGAGTGTACCGGTTGCACTCCAGGTCGGCTTTGATGTCATTGGTTCGTTTCGTGTCCCCTTTCACCCTGATGAATGTACCCCGCCAAAGATCAGTCTCACATGCAGGATGGAGATGAGTGCGCTCCAGAATACCTGAAGATGCCGAGGGCGGAGTGACCATTGAGCCTCAGTATTCCATCACAGAGGTGAACCATGATCTGAGGGATCTCGGTGTCCATCCCCTTCTCTTTCTGCCAATCCATGATCTCTTGGAGCGATAGACAGAACGGAGATCCGCAAAAGGGTGCCTCCTGCGCACGATAAGCACGATCATGAAAGCTAAGTGTTATAGCGATGATAGTCTTAACACGTTGCCGTGATGATGTGGGTACCCTCATCAGGTCGATCTCGTGGTTGGAGGGCAATCGCGCGCTTGGCGGCGCCTCGCAGATCAGCTGCAGCTTTCTCGCACAGTATCGAGCATAGGCCGCTTGTCGTACGTCGGGGAGCTTGGTGTGTTCCAGCAGGTACTTGCGCAGCCACTCTTCAAAATTGCGTGTCGGTGGAAAGGTGACACAGCACATCACCATGAGCTCCCACCCTTTGTCACGTCTCTGCATGTATGTAGGTTGAAATCAACGTTGTGTGAATAAATCCAAAATTGAGGAGCGCACGCAAGAGATCAAGGGCGCATACGTGGACGGCGTCTGGCAGGTCTGCTTGCATATCTGGCAGTAGATCTCATCTCGTATTTGGCCTTCTCGAAGAGCCTCTTGCAGCAGCTCTCTGGCCGTGGCGATCTCGTCGGCTGGCTTGAGGGGCTTCTTGAGGCCTTGATAGGTCAGGATCAGTGCGCTCAATTAAGGAGGAGAACCTGAAGCGAGAGAAGTTGCAAGGACGACAAGAGAAGAAAATGGGAAGGGGGCAAGGAGGAAGAGAAGGATATGTTGAAACATCTTGATGGCGATGAATTGCAGCTCTGGCTTGTTCTTGAGGTCGAGCAGGGGAGAGTCCATGTCCTTCTGCACAATGCGAACCAGAGCACAGAGTGAGCAATGCGGATCGCCGGGCTTGAAGGAGTTGTTACCTTTTGGAATGTGAGTAGCTCCTTGAAGGGCACCTGCCTCTTGAAAATGCCCTTCTTGCGCGTCTTGAAGAACTTGCGTGCATAGCCCTCGAGCTGGAACTTAGTGATGTCTCCGCGGACGTCCTTGGGCAGAACAGGAGGCGGCAGCGAAGGGATGGAAGCAGCTGGTGCGGGAGGACATATGAAGGAAGTGGCGATGGGCAGGGAGGCGACAGAGTTCCTGTCGAAGAAGCCGCGAGGGTGGCGAGCGGCAGCAGTTGAGCCGATGAGACTGCCAGCGCTGCGTGGAGAGGGGATAGGCGGCGGGACAGTAGGGAACTCTTGTGTTGACATGTACAAGACGCCTCCACTGAGTGGCGGGGGCAACGGTGCTGTGTGCCAGTCCTCGACACCTGGAACCTCGAGCAGATCTTTCTTACTGACGGCTCGTGGGCTATGATGATCTGCAGTCTTGCCCTTCTGTACCTCTTTTTTCTTCATACCCGAGGTGGAGGTGAGCCAGAAGGCCTGTCGAAGCTCACAGTCTTGCTCATGAGGGGGGTGGGGTACCTTGCGCGACAGATGCCGTATGCTGGCCACTTTCCCCAGGAGCCCCAGCGAGGGAGCGCGCTCGTTGTCTCCATTAGTAGGGGTGAGAACGGAGGAGGATTGGTCTGGCGACCTTCCCACATGGGCACTGCCCCTCCTCTCCTTCATCTCCTTCTTCGTCTTCAGTCCTCCTCGCACGTCGAGTGAGATCTCGAAGCTGGTGGCAGAACCGGAGGGGGGAGGGCAAGTCACCGTTATTCGATTCTACGATAGGTGACCCAGAAGGGTTCCGTAACAGTCGCAGGGAGATACCACACTAATAAGGAGGCCTTTACCGTAATAGGTAACCGCGAATGGCAAAGGCCGACTTTCATCTTCCGCGTCGCGCCCGTTTGAAATTCGAGCTCGAATTGTTGTAGTTGTTGGTCGCTCGACCGCGTGAAGCAGCGGCGGGTCGTGTGGCCTGGTGCTGCGCCCTGGCCGGCGTGTCTGCTTGCTTTCGCTTCCGCCCCGCGCCGTAGGTGGGATTGCGTTGCGCTGGCTGTACATCCTTTTCGGCGAGGTGGCTGTGGCACTGCCAAGCGGTATGTCCGAGCTTACCACAGCTGTGGCACCCGCTGGCGCTTGAGCGCACTGCCGGGGTAGGCGCCTGAGCGTGAGCACTAGCGGACACGGGCACGGAGGGCTGCGTGGTCCTGGCTCTCTTGCTCTCGTGGTTGCTCGGAGGGTAAGGAGGGTTGGTGTGTGGCTGAGTTGGCCGCGATGCGGTGGTCGTAGGCAGCGATGGTTCGAACGGACGCTTCCGATGGACGCGGCTATCTGTTTCAGATACCGCACGGAGAGCGCCTGTTGAAGGCTCGGTGCTCACAAATGCATGGAAGAGCTCCTGCAGTCCCTTGTCAGCGACAAAAGCTTGCAGCTTAGCAATGAAGCGGAGATACGCACCAGAACTCGAGGCGATATCCAGGGATTACGTGCAATGCGCTCGTCCTTTGATAGAGCAAGAAATTGCTGTAGAGGCGCTGCAGCAAGAGCGAGCTGGGCTGTGAAGGGCGTCATCATCGGGCACCGTGCGAGAAACAGTTCGTGCTGTGGGGAATGAGTGAGCGATTTGTGACCAAACATCGATACCGAGGGGAAGACAAACGCACGTGCGTTTCTTCGGGCAGCAACCATCCCTCGCGGTCACTCCAGCGACTGAGCGACTAAAACGCGAAAGTGAGTACGGAACGGTGGCTCCTTTCTGGAAAGAGGTAGACATACCTTCCCCCAGGCTTCACTTGAGCTTGCGGCCTCTTCCACCGCCAAACGAATGAACGATGCCGTGTCTTCCTCGGTGAAGGCGTAGCGTACGATCACGTGTGGCGAAGAATTGGCCAGGCAAGATATCACTTGCCGTAGGAGCGCAGAGGTGGTATCACTGCAGAGTAGTGATATTCGTCAGTTGAGTGAGAGCGAATGCTCACAATGGCATTCGTCAATTGAGTGGAAGCAAGAAGGCCTCACCTTGGTTCGACTGCTTCAACGGTCAGGACAAGCCAGCAGGTCTCAAACGAAATGAGAGCTTGTACGTGGCTGACTAGAGCCCTGGCTGCCTCTTGCGAAATGAGCATGGCCGTAGAGCGTATGGTCATACAGACCCTGTCGTCAAGTATTAGATCGATGGGATCAACCAGTGTGCGTTCGATGAGCTCAATGTGCTGCTTCTCGAGGCGTCGAACGAGCGAGTGATGTTGCAGAAACTGCTCGCTGGCCATTAGAGTGACCGGTTGAAGATCCATCGCCACAGTTGACATCATTGTCTCGGCGGCGACTGACGACAACTCTGTATGTCATTAGGCTTCATTCGAACGTCACAGTAATCACGAATGGCTGGTACCTTGTAGTAAGGGGCCTGGCCACTTTCGGTTGTAGATGTCTTTCAGCGTTATTGCTGAGGGTGGATAGCCCTCTGCACCGTGTTGTTTGCTGCGGAAGTGCTCTCTGGTCGCAGCCGTTAACACTCTCCACAAGTGCTAAAACCTTATTGAACGAGGGGGTACCTGACGATGTGGCACCAAGCATTGACAAACTCGTCGTTGGCGGCGCGTTCTTGCCACACAGGCATGATGCAAGCTTCCGTGATCTGTTGTTGAGATAGGAGTGCTTGCAGTTCGAGAGGCTCGATGAATGGGCTACCGCAGTCGTAGACAACCAGAAACGTGAACGCTTCCCATGGGATATCAGTCCTCATGGCCTCTTTGGTCGAGATCCAACAGTCGACACCCGGTTGCGCAAGACAATCACTGTAACGGTACAGCAGTCGATGAGTAGAGTCTAAGAGGCAACGGGACAACAATTTCCTACGTACATGATGTCCCTTCCTCCGATTGCAGAGGGGCGGCACGCTTTTGCGTCGCGAATTGCTTGCATCATGGCGGGGATGATTTCACGTCGGTCAACGAGCACGATCGCCTGTAACGCAGCAGTGAGAAGACGAGATCGGTTATGGTGAGTCGATCAAAATGTACCTTGAAAAGTCGCCCAGCACGTGGAGCGCGTGCCGCCTCCTGCAGCAGACTACACAGTTTGCCGAAGCCTGGATGTTCGAGCGACAGACCGGCTTCGACTTCTCCAGCTAGCATTTCCAGCTCTCCTGCAAAGGTTCTGATAGCCTCTGCGCAGGTAACTGTTACAGATCGCTCTCCTGCCTTGCCTAAAAGTGCGGTGGGTGTCTTACCTTGTCCGCATTGAAGTTCAACCTTTGCCAAGATCGAGGCTAGTTGGTCCCGAGCAAATACAACACCGCCAGTCTTGAGGCTTTCGAGAGCGGCTGTGATGGTGAGAAGTTGCTTGAACACTGGACCGTCTCCTACAAGGGTGGTTGAGCCAATGCACAATCGTTGCACTTGTTAAATATGCGAACAACATACCAACAGATGATTTCCCATGCATGGCTTCGCTTCGCTCCTCGGCCAGCCTGATACGTGAACGTGAGTGACTGGAGGCAGAAGCGGGACAAAGATGAACGGTGAAAGAACGTACTTCAGCGATGGCACTGTGATCACTGCGGGAAGGCTGAGACCAGGAGTTTCGGCTTTGATGGCCAACGCCAAGTCGCGCTGGCTCTCCTCAGCTGCTCGTAGAATGACAGCGGTGGACCCTGCAGCAGATAGATTATTAGTGATAGCAGTCGAGGGCTAAAGGGGAAGGGCTCATCACCTGATATCGCAACTCGCCAAGTACGCTTCGAGTGCAGATGCCGTGCGATATCTGGATCGTCGAGCGCCCGACATACGATTTGTTCTAGAGGTAGAGTCGCGAGCAGCGCAGACATCTCCTTCGTGTCGGTGCTTGGCGAGGAGGACAGGGCAATACGCTTCCACCCAGAGACACTGCTGAGCGTTTGTTTGACGATGGGGCGGTACACCTCAAGCAAATCATCATCGCCTGCGCAGTCGAAGAACACACACGCGAGAGTTTCGAGCAACGACCTGCAAGTGGAAGTTAGACCGCTGGCGGTAGGCATGCGGAGAGAAAGCAGTAACGTACGGGCGATGTGCGAAGTCTCTGGCAAATGAGTGCGCATCTGCGAAGATGAAGGCGCTCTTGCTCGCATCTGCGGCATCCAGTTCCTCGGTGCACAATACGTCGAAGTCGCCGTGGCTATGTACGAACGACTTATGGTACTGAAACGCAGCTCTTAAGTGGGTGGTAGAGCAGCTCAGCCACAGTAACTTCGTTCCAGCGAAGGAAAGGTAGTTCAGGGCGAGTAGCGCCGCTATCGGATGAGCGGGAATGCTCGGAGGAAGAACCAGCAGGCTGTTGTGTCGTCTGATATGCTCAGCCAACTCCACCTGATTCGTCTCACCAGATTAGCTACGAATCAGGTGGAGATTGTTGTCGAGCCGTACCTGGTAATCGAGGAAGGGAGCGCCACGAGGTATTGCTAACCGGTAGTCCTTGGCCCACATCTCGGAAATGGAGCGCTTCGTTTCGGGCAGGGCTGAATAGTACACATGAGAGCAGTGCGAGAGTGGATTAAGGATAGATATGAGGAGTACCTTTGCCTCGGGTCTTCATGTAGTCATCTATCGAATCCTGTGACCGATCACGTTAGGCGCGGCAACACTATGGGGAGGCAAGTAGATCGGAATGGGCTACCGAAATCGATGTGAAACTCTTGGAATCCCTCCCCGTAGCTAACTTCTCAGAGCGAGGTTGTCCAATCGGTGGCTGTTCTCCCACAGCCTGATCGTTCTACGCACATCGCGCGTGAGTTATTAGGTACGACACTTCCGGAAGTGACCTGAACGTGCCGTAGTGCGTGGGTCTGGCTGCGCTGCAAGCTCATCGACAATGGAGATGAACTGATTCGGCGGCGGCAACGAGTCTAACATCGACAGATATCTGTAGATTAGACCTGTGAAGAAGGTGGTTCCTCTGAGTGCGCTGTTGTGTCCTGCGTCGAGGTGAATGCAAGCCGAACCTGTGCTGTCCGAGCGATCATCAAAGATGCAATCTTTTTTGGCTTGTCGGATGAAGACCAAATCCTGATTGCGGGTAAGTATCAGCAAGGCTGCTGCGCCAATCAACACTGAGACTGGGTACGAACCTCTCCGAAGTTGGAAAAGGCATCATCATCTAAGAATACGAGGTTCGTAACCAACTCTGGCTCCTCTGGTCTCACTGCTCACTCAGTTAGCGACGGAAAAGGACTGCACTCGGTTATGAAGGGCTGAACCTGTTGCGTCCTCGAGCAAGAACTCCTCCAAGGGCCGAGTTTGAAGCGTATTGCTGGGGAGAGAGTATACTGCTGGCGGACTCAGGAGAGTGCCTGATCCATGAGGCGTCGAGTTCCACAGAGGTGGAAGCCGGAGCTCAAGAGTAGCTATGGGCTTTGAGCTCTCGACATCCCGTAGGAAGGCTCCGAGGTAGCTTTCAAAGACAATCTGCGAACGGAGGTCAGACGATACACTGAAGTGAAAGAGAGAGTGTTTGTGGGGTACGCGTGAGTACCTTCGCATCACTGATCACTGGAATGTGTAAACTGCTGACAGCGCCATCGAGGAAGCACAACTGTCCGCTCCAAAGCTTCTCCGTCAGTCCTCGCATTTCTTGATTGCTTGAAATGCACAATGGCAACTCGATTGTATTGTCCAGCCGCGTAGTAGTGCCGAGAGGAACACTTGCGTGCACGTCCGTAGACTGCTCGGGCAGAGCCGGCACTTCTAAATACAAGTACGACACTGGGAAGAATAGAGAGAGAGAGAGAGATAAGAGCATGTACGACTAAATCTCTACACAGCACCATACACCTTCTCGTTCTACTGCGGCGGTTTCATCTTCGATGGCATCGAACGCCGCCGGTGGATCTCTTGCGGAGAGGTTGTCGTACAGGCCGGGCGGTTCAGTCGCCACACATGCACAGAGCCCTACCGCGTGTTTGCTCTGTCATGTCCAGCGCCGTGCAGGAAACAAGCTGGTGGAAATGCAAGGTACCTAGTTGGTCTGGAAGTGTCAAGTCAAGAGTCATATCATGAACTTTGACTTCAGCTGTCGCTCTCACCAGGAAGCTGGTGTTGCTCTCATCGAAACGAAAGGCCTCCAGGTGGATCAATTCGAGGAGCTCTGGTCCTCTGGACACCTGTTGCACAAAGCTCTCCTCGAGTGTCGAACGCTCGACGGCATCCCTGCTTGCCGACGTATCCACAGTATGGGGCTCCAGATAGCACAAGACCCTAGAGAGGCGGAAGGAGGCTGTCAAGACGAGATGCGAAAGGCGCTCGAGCATGCGTACGGCACGTTGGCGACAGTCAGCTCACGTACTCTTCCGGATAGACGCTGGCAAAGGTCAGCTCCTTCGGCGGGAGACTGGGCGCGAAGCCGTGCAGAAGCGACGTTGCGAGTGCAGCCTCAAAGTAGCACGTAGGCGAGACGGTCGACAAGGGAAGTTCAACGCACTCGATCGCTAGTTGTCGCTTACCACGGCCAGCAGTCGTTGGCGAACACCATACCTTCTCATCCGCGATTCGGTCGCGGTCGCGACGAGCCACCAGCGCCGGTAAGCTCAGGGGGCACCAAAAGGCGGCCGGCGCAGAAGACGGAAGGGAGCTCTCCACTTCCCACTCGAGCTGCGTCCCGAGCTGCGCCAGTTGCGTATGTCTATCTCTGAGGAAGGAGGCGTAGAGCAAGTAGTCCCTACACGCAGCTTCATGATCAGAATCGGTGCGCAAACGAACCGCTGAGCGAGTAGTGTAATGTACATACCATGACGCCTCTTGGCTTGCCTCACAGTCCAGCTGGGGAGGCGGCAGCGCTGGTATCAAGGCCAAGCTGTAGGCATGCTCGTTTGACTTGAGCTCAAAGAAGTCTGCGAGGTAGAACGTGCGAGTAGCGAAATCAGTAAGACGTGGCCGAGAGCTACCTTCCATGTCATCTTTCTTCCATTGCACACACGCTCTGAGATCGTACGTACCTCTACTCAGAAACTTGAGCCGCATCGCCGCTCCCTCCTTGTGCTTGTGTCTGCGTCGATGTGAAGCCGCAATGCGAATTTGAAAGCCGCTACGCGGGAGGAGAAACTTGCGCGAACCTCGGTTTTGCCGGCGAGCCCATTTTTGTCGACTGCGTAGCGCGTCGGCCTCAGCAGAGGACAGCAGCAAAGCTCGAGGCCGGACAGAACGATACAAGCTCGCGTACAGCCCAGTAGAGACACGAATGATACCACGAACGAACGAGATCGATCCTGCAGTGGTAGGGGTACGCTCGCTTGAGCTTTTTACGCCGTGCCCTTGTTGTTCGAATGGAGGGGTGCTAACGTACGGGAGTGGTGCTTGGTGCGTGTAGGCCCTCGAGTTATCATCGACGGTCCTGCTTGCAGAGCACGCGCGTAGCGGCAACCCGAGTCCACCACGGCCCTCTGCGTTCCCGATTCGGTTCTTCCCTTCGTTCGGTGGTGGCGGTAACCCGACCACTACGACGAGTCTGCGTCGAGAAGGGCCCGTGGTGGTCGCCGAACCGGCTGCGGCGCCAGCTGTCGCCCTCCCGAGAGCAGCCACCGGCTCGCCTACGACTACCGCGGCCACCATGGCGGGCGGGGTGAGCAACGCAGATCGACTCCCACGACTGTTCAATCCGCTGCCCTTTGTGCCGTCACGGCCGTTGCCCTCTCGTCCTTCGTTCCAACTGCCGCCTCGTCCTAAGCTGTCGGCGGTTGGTGGCGCCAGCTCGACGGGCCTAGTCTTTCCGTCGATCGTACGAGCACCGGCCGACGCTCGAGTCACTTCGCATCCTTCCCTCGCGAGCCAACCTGGCCTCGGCAATCGAGCCACATTCGCTGGCGGCTTGGTGGCTCCACTCTACCCGCCTGTCAGTGATCGCGCTCCTGCCAGCAAGGTACGCACCCTGGTCAGCAGCGCTCACACCACGGGTCATGGGAGCTGAGTGATCGCGCACAACAGGAGAGCCTTCCGGAGCCATCGAGCGCCAAGGTTGGGAACGAGGCGGCTGCACGTACCCCACCTCTCGAAGACCCTACTCGAGAGGGCGAGAATCCAGAGCCTGACAACGGCTGTGACCCGGCTTTCGATGACGGACGTGAACGAGACGAGGGGCTCAGCACATCCGATGATGACAGCGATGAGGAGCGGACGTCAAGCGATCCCGAAGTGCAGGCGAGAAGCGACGACGCCTCAGACGAATGGCCGAACCCTGCCGATGCTCAGACGCCTGCTGCACCTACTGAGGACTGCGTACTCGAGCATGATCCTCACGTTGAAGTCGAGGCGGCACCGAAGGAGGATCTCGTCCGCGTAGAAGGTCGTACGTCTCTCGCTCAGCACTGTGCTTCAGTGCACGACATCCCGGAGTCACTCGTCGAACGAAGCTACATACCTCACTTCGCCGTTTGTGCGGCAATAGCAGCGGAACCTCCAGCCGAGACGCCAGCACTTGTCGAGGAGGCAAGGAGCGAATCATCGGTGGAGTCTCTGACGGCGCCTGAGGCTCTCCTGCAGCACGAACCGAGCGAACCTACGTCGGCGGAAGGCCTGGGTCTGATCGAAGAGCCACTTGCCGAGCAGGAGTCGCTCGCATCGCCTGACGCTCTCCTGCTGCACGAGCGGAGCGAACCAACGTCGATGGAAGGCCTGGGTCTGCTCGAAGAGACACTTGCCGAGCAGGTAAAGGCCGGATCATCGGTGGAGTCGCTGGCGCCGCCTATAGCTCTCCTGCAGAGCGAACCTACGTCGACGGAAGGCCCGGGTCTGATCGAAGAGCCACTCGGCGAGCAGAAAAGGGGTGAATCGTCAGTCGAGCCGCTCGCGCAGTCTGAGGCTCTCCTGCAGCACGAGCCGAGCGACCCTACTTCGGTGGAAGGCCTATCTCTGACCGAAGAGACACTTGGCGAGCAGGGGTCGCTCGCATCGCCTGGCGCTGTCCTGCTACGCGAGCCAAGCGAACCTACATCGATGAAAGGCCTGGGTCTGCTCGAAGAGACACTTGCCGAGCAGGTAAAGGCCGGATCATCGATGGAGTCGCTCGCGCCGCCTATAGCCCTCCTGCAGAGCGAGCCTACGCCGATGGAAGGTCTGGGTCCGCTCGAAGAGACACTTGCCGAGCGAGTAATGAGCGAATCATCGGTGGGGTCGCTCGCACCGCCTGAGGCTCCCCTGCAGCATGAGCCGAGTGAACCTACATCGACGGAAGGCCAGATTCTGATCATAGAGACGCTCGCCGAACCCGCTTGCGCTCCGGTCGCAGAACAGGAGAAGAGCCACACTGAACTAGCCGAACCGAAGAATGTTTCGACAGAGACGAACCATCTCGCGGCGCATGACGGCCAAGTCGCTCCGGTACTCGTCGAGACAAACGAAATGCTGATGGAACCTGCGCGTGTCGAGGCGTGCGCAACTCTCGAACTAGCCGAGCCGGAGAAGCCGATCATGCTTGGCGTTGGTGAGACACCATCGGAGCCTCTTCCCCTCTGCGAAGTGGAGTCGTCCGAGGGTTACGCGCCGCACGGAACGACCGAGCTTCGCGAGGCAGCACCATCAGAGGTGCAGCCCGCAACCGAACAAGATCGATCGGTAGAGGGTGAAGCAAAGAGCAGCGAGCCCGCAGTTGAGTCGATGCAGGACGTGACAGCGAGGGATGACGAGCCAGAGAGCGGGGGCGGATCGATAAACGACTCGAACTTCGAGATCGGAGTGTCCGCTCAGTTCGTAAGCACTCAGCATCGAGACGAAGAGATCCACTACGAGAAGGTTCACCTCGCGGTCCACGAAGCGAGTGTTTCGGAGATCGAGAACGCACCCGCTGAACAGCCGAGAGGTCGCAGCAACGTCAACGAGGACCAGGGCGCAATCCCTGACAATAGTGCCGATGGGATGAGCCTAGCCGAGCCTGCACCAGACGAAGCAAAGACGGCTGTGAGCAAGGAGTCGCCTAACATGATAGCGGTAATGGTATCCGAGACGGCCAGCGATGCGGAAGGCATCAAAGACGCAGAACCGATCGAGGGAAAGAGAGGCAAGGAGGACGAAGGATATCGAGGAGGTATAGAAGGTAACGGACCGAACGGGCACGAGACCGGACGCCACAACGAAGAGATTGGAACAGACGAGGAAGCGAGGGAGAAGGAACGGAAGCTCAGCGAGGAAGACGAGAAGAGTGAGCAGCGAAGCGAGGAGGGGGAGGAAGATAATCTTAACATCGATCAGACGAACGTCGAAGAGACGCGAGAAGAAGCGATTGCAAACAAGCCCATCGACTTGCTGATAGAGCTGAGCAAGACGACAGTACCAGGCGAAGACGCAGACGACACGCAATGCGAGGAGGAAAAGAGCGAGGTGCGAGTAGCGAGCGTGGAGAACATACCAAGTGAGAGCTTGGTGCCCACAGCCAGCTCCTGTGATGTGTGGCTTCGCGCGGAGGTGCACCAGACCACTCCGATTGCGAGCGAGCCTCGAGAAGCAGGTAGCACCAACAACTCTCCTCCCATCAAGTACTAGATCTGTGTGTGCTAACAGGATTCTGCATTCGCTGCGCACACGGTCAGACGATCGGCCATCGGTATCAAGCCCGGGAGGAGTTGAGGAACGCAATGCGTGGCAGCGCCTTTTGCTGCAGCTCAGGCAGAGCAACAGGGAGTGCAAGGGTACGGAGGAGGAGAAGGAGAAGGAGAGGGAGAAGGAGGAGTGCTCTACCTTCAGCAGTTACGACCTTGCGCCCGAAGCGACCTCGCACAAAGAGCTCCAGCCCTCCATCATCGAGGAGGAGAGCTCTACCTACAGCAGCCACGCCCTAGTGCCCGAAGCGACGGCGCCTCACAAAGAGCTCCGGTCCTCCATCCTCGAGGACAATGCACGTCGCAAGCGGTCTCTGTCCGGTCTCAGCGGTCCGGTTGCGCACGAGGCGAAGGGTTCGGCGAGCCCGCCACGAAAGAGGCTGCGCGAGCAAGATGTACCGACCGAGCGGGAAGACGCCATCGTTGCCACCGGTATGATGTGCATTGCCGCCTCGCTTGCCTGGCCAGCTCGAGCTAACCAGTGCTTTTCCCTCGCAGGCTTCCCTGGTTACTTGGTGTTTGAGTACAAAACGCCCCACTAACCGCGCAAGCGAAGGCAACAAAGCTGATGTCTCCATCTCACATTCTGCAGGTTGGCATGGGCAGGGATACCCATGAAGTTCGACAAGCCGAGAGCTCGAGCACCTCCGAGCCAGGTACATGCCCAGCTCTTCTCGAATGTGCGCGGAACGAGCATGAGGATCTCAGCCGTTCGGAACACTCAATTTTGTGCAATTCCATCTCAGTTCGGCCATGGAAGGAAGAGGAAGCGCGTTCAGATCCTGCACCCCAACGCGCAGTTGCCCAAAGCGAAGCTGCCCGCCCAGACCGACCCTTTCAGATGGCCGTGCATGGATGTGGAGGAGGAAACGTATTGAGAGAAGAAAAGAAAGTCAGAGGGAAAAGAAATTTGGGTTGGGGTGCAGAAAACTCCTCGCTGGGTTGTTTATTGCTGGCGCTACACACATCACACGACGCTCTAGACAAGATGCCGAGGAAGGAACAGCGTCCGTGTGATGACAGGAATCTTGCGTGGTCCTCTGACAAGGGGCGATTCGGGTTCGTGTTTCTCACCACATCAGCCAACTGGCCTAAAATTTCATCTCATTCGTTTTTCACTACATAGATTCCAGATGCTGGAGAAGATGGGGTGGAAAGAAGGCAAGGGCTTGGGTGCTAAAGAAGACGGAACAACGGAGCACATCAAGGTAAAGAAGAAGCTCGATAATCAGGGAATCGGCACCGAAACCGTGACACATAACAAAAATTGGCTCGAGACCTCGGTTGCGTACGAATCCATCCTCGCCAATCTCAACGCTTCGTACGGCTCGGCCAAGCCCGAAACCGCCGGTACCCAAAATCACGACTTGGCCGCTTGAAATTTCAGCTTTATGATTATTAATTTCTGTGCTCACGACATCTCGATGCGATTTTCATATTGGCCACAACAGAGGAGAAAGAAAAGCCCAAGGGAGTCGTGGGTCGGCCTAGGAAAGTGCTGTACGTACAGGCGTGCACTTGCTGACAGCTCGCAACCACAAAACTCTCACACGAAACCACCACAGGTACTCTCGCATGCTCCGAGCCAAGGACTTGGCCAACTACTCCTCCGAGGACAAGAGCGCCATCTTCGGTGGTGTCCCGTACGGTGTCGCTGCGGCGCCCGTAGAAGCCATCAAGGAGGAAGCCAAGGCTCAGGACGTGGGCAGCGAAAGCGAGGTACCACCTGTCACGCTCTCACGCACGCTTGATCACGCGACAGCATGCTAACCCGCTGCTGCTGTATGAAGGAATTGGAGGAGGATAAGGCCACAGACAAGAAGGGCGAAGAGGAGGAGGACAAGGAAACCGACATGGTCTCTGGAGTCACCACCACGACCAGTGCCGTGAGCCTGCAGGACTACTTCAAGCTGAAGATGGGTACGGCGCAACCATACGATCATCGTTCTATTGTGGTGCATGTTCAAGACTGATGGCTGACTCGATGCTCACAACCAACAGCTGAGATGGCGAGGAAGCGAGCAGGAGGGAGCGACGACGCTTCAACAACGCAGGCGCCGGCAGTTCAAGAAAGCGTGAAGACATCAACAACGCCGAAGGACAAGAAGAGAAAGAGGACGGAAGAAGCCGAAGAGGACAAGGAAGAGGAGGAGACGTCATCAAAGAAGAACAAGAAGAAGGACAAGAAGAAGAGGAGCAAGAAGAGGAAGCAAGAGGAGGACGAAGGCAAGTCGAAGAAGAAGGATAGCGAGAAGAAGAAAAAGAAGAGCAAGAAGCAGAAGAGCGACAAGGAGACGTCGAAGAAGGACAAGAAGAGCACGAAGAAGAGTAGGTCCTCCGCGTAAAGAGAAAAATATTTTCTTTTCATTTTCCTGTTGATGATTTTCTCGACCAATTTCCCGTCTCGTGGGTCGTGTGGCCTACCCTCTCGCGTGAACTTCGGCGGTTGCTTCCTCGCCCTCTCGCGCGCTCTGGCGACACCTTCGCCACCGGTGTCAACCCTCTCACCTCCGCGCAACAGAGATTTCCATCCAAATAGCCACAAGAGAGATTTACACAGAGTAACCCTTCGTGAGAGATTTTTTGAGACGCCCCTGCTCGGCTTCGACCCCAACCACACACCGATCGATTCCACAGCTGCTACCCCCGTCGTCGCTTCTCTCCCACCCATCCGCCACCATGGTGTTCGTCGAGCCCTCCAAGTCCATCAACGTCCAAGGCCTTTGGCTCGACATCAAGCGGAACCGGTTTTTCATTCTGCAGCGACACCGGTACGCGCCCGGGCTGCCTCTCCTTCCCTCGCTCGCTGGATCCAGTTGCTACGCTTGCGTGAAACCCACACTCACGCGCTCTCTTGGTGTTGTGCTGCTCCCGCACGTGCGCCACGCTCCCCCATAGAGCCGCGGAAACAGCGCTGGGCTCCTCGCTCCAATTGATGAGGAGCATGATAGGCCCTGCCAGCGGGTAAGCTCCTCTTCCTCACACCGGCCGGTGATGTGTGCTCGTTGGAAGCCTCCCCTCGACCCCACCGCTCACTTTCTTGCTGGTTACCAGAGCCGATGGGTACCGCATCATTGTCTCCACGTCGCCGTACTATCAAGTCGCCTCGACATTCGACCTGCAAGAGATCCTGCATGACTGGGTATCGTCAATCGTTATCACCACGCCCACACCTGCTGACTTCAGACGTGCTCACACACGCGCGCGCGCACAGGGATGGATCGAGGAGCATCTCATGCCCCTCGCAGAGAGGATGGAAGGCCGTGACTTTCGCATACTCGCCGTCAAATACTTCTCGGGTGCGCCAGAGACGCTTGCTTGTGGTGCTGTGTGACGTGTTTAGTGGCGTCTCGATCGTGCTCACCTCTAGCGACGTCGCGCTTGCAGACTTGGCGCACGGGAAGCACTTCCACTTGCCTCGCATCGGGTCCGTGCATGTAGACCTCAGTACGCTCTTCCCACTCTACCCATCATCGCCAGGCGAGGAAATTGAATGGACCGCTAACAAGTTCTTCTCTTGGCAGACCGCCTGGATAACCAGGAGCTCGAGGAACCACGCAAAGACGCGCCCGATGAAGAAGAGATCGCTGTGCTGGGCCCCGACAATTCCGATGAAGAGGACGCCATCGACGAGGTGGACCTCGACACCGACGACACAATGTCGCCCAGGAGCACCGATCATGCCGACGAGTGGATCGACAAGATCATACGCACCGACGCCGACGCGTCAGCTGATAACACTTTGTCGATGAAGAGCGACGGGGAAGACGCTGCTCTCGCGTTCTCCGAGAACGCTCCGATGTTCAGCACCGGCGCCGAAGGCGACACAATTCAACTCAACCTTCAAGAGGTAAATCAGGTCGCGCAATGACACATTGTCTCTGCGTCTACTAACACGCGGCACAGGCATCTGGTGCTGAGAATGGCGAGTCGCTTATCGAGTGGCCCGGCCTGCGCTCCATGCCAGTACGCACCCGGTCATCATGTCTCTTCGCTCTCCACTGTGGCGCTCATCCTCTTTTGCCGTGTCGCGCAGGAGCAATACACACACCCCGAGTCTGCGTTCAACTGGCTGCAGACAATGGCCCGCGGTACGGAGGACGACGGATGGCGCTATGTTGACGTACGTAAGGGCTCATCTCCTCACATCAGCACCGCGTTGACATTACTCTTCCTACAGGAAGAGGCAGGCGTCACCTTCTATCGGAAGGAGATTGAGGGTCCCGGTGGCAAGCACGGCATCTACAAGGGCGTTGTTGTCATAGGTGCGCTCCTTATGATGCAAGTAGCGGGAGAGTACCTTATCTCATCGCATTGTATGTCACGTTCAGACGCTACGGCCAAGAGCGTGTTCGACACGATCAACAAAGCGGACAGGTGGCCAAAGTGGGACCGAACGCTCAGTAAGGTTCAAGTTCTGGACAGGCTCGACCAGAAGAACGAGATCGTGCACATGCACGTCAGGAAGTTCTTCCCCTCCATCTCCTCTTTCGCTCAAGCCGTCAACATGTCGAAACGAGGTAGAGGCCCCAGCTTCATTGGCATATGTTGTACTGCTGGCTCACCTCTGCGTTTGCGCTGTCAGCCGAGAAGGAGCGCGATATGGTGGTGTTCAAGTCGTGGGGCATACAGGAGCGCGACTCTTACGTTCTCTATCTCAGGTAAGTGCATCTGTCTGTCTACTTCCCTCTTTGACCACCTCTGAACTAACTGTTCGCTCACTCACTCTTCACGTGGTGCCTTGTGCAGGAGTGTCGACTACGACAAGTTGGAGCCTGAGCCCAACGTGATACGCATGGAAACCAATGGTTGTGGCTTCTTGGTCGAACCCATGAGCTCCATCTTTCCGTCCTCGGCGTTCCGCTCGCCCCTGGCCCAATCCTCAGGCCTCGCGGGCGCGTCCATCGTTACCTTCGTGTCCGACATCAGTTGGAAAGGATGGTGCGAGTTGTCATAGCTCCTCTCTTCGGCCCTCACTAACCTTACCTTGGCACGCAGGCTCACGCCGATAATGGGTGAATACGTGCACTTCACCAAGGTCATGCTCCTCAAGGAGATCAGAAACAGGTACGTTTCTACACCCTTGTCATCGCCGATCGAGTTGCGCTCACCGTGCGGCACGTCTGCAGCTTCGCTCCCGATTTGGCGTTTGTTGGACGAAGGAGCACCACCAATCTTCCGACTCAGGAGGACGACGAACAGGTGAGCTGAGCCACGGTTTAGAATATGAAGTTCTTGCAGACTCACGCACTCCTCACCGTTTGTATGAGCATAGCAGGACGCGCAGCAGTATTCACTGCAGTCGGCGATGAAAGGCTTCACCAGCTTCCTCGAGGGGAGGAAGAAGCGGATGGCCGAGGAGCGTGAGAGGAAAGCGGAGCAGGCCACGGAAGTCAGCGGCGAGGATGTTGAGGAAGAACGCGAGGTTGTTGGGATGCTCGACAAGTTTAAGGCCATGCTCGACAAGGCCAAGGCCTCGGACAAACCCAACGAGAGAGCAGCAGGAGCAGAGGACGGCGAGAGCACCGCGAAGAGCGACAAGGGGTTGTGGAGCCAGTGGAAGCAGGCACTGACGCTCAAGACATCACCGCCCACCAGCGAGCGTGCTCCTTACGAGGAGGTCATAACCACTCCCGCTCTCGCTCCGATGGCCACGGCACCGACGCCAACGCCGACGCCAACGCCGACGCCGACGCCAACGGCTACATCGGGATGGCTGACTCGGGTCAAAGGAGCGCTCGCTAAGAACGAAACTGCAACTGCGCCAGGGGCGTCGCCCGCCGCCGCGACTGCTGTGGGAGAGACCAAGAAGAGGTGGTTCGGTCGGGCGGGGTCGCCCGAGCCGACGAGCGATGCGCCGGTAGAGACCGGTAACGGCAGTGCTCAGAGCAGCTGGTCGACGTCGACGTCGGGCTGGCTCCATCGAGTGAAGGAGTCGGTGGTGCTGGCAACGACGGCCAAGAAGAGCGACGAACCAAGCGCGAGCAAGGAGGTGGAGTTGAAGACTATGGAAGGAGCTCGCGCACCGACAACCGGGGACGCTGGTGGCGATCCGGATTCGGGCCAGCAGCAGGAGACATTCACCATCAAGTTCAGCATCGTGGACGATGAACATCAGGAGGAGGACGGCAAGGGCAAGGAGGTCGAGAAGCAACAGCACGAAAACGACGAGGAGACCAGGAAGCAACAGAACGACGGCAGCAGCAACAGCGTGCCTGTGGGCAATGGAGGACGCTAAGCTTCCTTGATTGTCCCTCGCTTCCGCCCGAAGTGGATGTACATACGGAGGACGTAACAAAGAAAGAGGAGAGAAGGAAACGAGAGAAGACGATGTTGATAAGGAGCAACACACCCAACAACTCAATGCAGCGACTTCTCGAGGCCAAGCAGACCAGGCTTGCTCGGGGATACGACCACCGGCGGTGGTGCACCACGCATTGCACCCAGGCGCGGCGACGTGGCGGTGACGGAGGTGTGTGGAGCAGGGAGCCTCGTCTGAGAGGACCACGTCTGGCCAGAGGTGGTCACAGACGTGGCGTTGCTGCTGGCCAAGGCATCGTTCTCCAAGCACAGCATGTGGATCTGGTTGAGGCTTCGGATCTTGAGCTTCATCAACCCGACTGCCATCAAGAGACGTGTGAGGTGAGCTAGCGCGAGGCAAACCGAGTGAGCTCGGGAATGATGACGCACTCTCGAGCTGGCTCTGGAGGTCGGCCATCTCCGGCGGAACGACCATCTGATGCACCTTGAGTCCGGTGTCCAGCACGGCCACCTGACGCTCGAGCACTTGGCGGAGGAGGTCGACCTTATCCTTGTGCTGCGGGTGTTCGTCCACATACCGGGAGTGGAGGAACGCGTCCTCGTACCTCGCGACGCCGCCGTTGACAGCAGCGTCGATCACGCCTTCAGCACACGGCACACACGCGTCCAAGGTAGAGCGTCGGTGAGTGCGCGCGGAGGAAGCTGTGGCGCAAGGAGAGGGTGGTACCCTTGAGGACCATGGTGAAGGGCGACACGTTGGGCGTAGTGTCGGGCATGGAGAAGGTCTCGATCATCTTCTCCAGCTCTATGTTCTTGTCGACGATGTTGATGATGGCGTTGTCGATGGGCGACAGCTCGGAGGTGGCCTGCGCCACAATCTTGGACCTCCGCACCATGCTCGGGAAGGCCTCCTCCGTGGTGAAGTAGTAGTTCACGATCCACAGGTTCTACATCATCGCCACACGTGCGTGTGAGTGGCTGTAACGCTCCGATGATTCCACGACTGAGGGGGGAGTGTACCGCAAACTCGTTGTCGTGCTTGCTCTTTCGTCGGTCCTCGGGGCGGGCGTAGAGGAAGGCGCCGACGCTCTCGTATGACTTGTAGCGGCGGGTGTTGCTCTGTGCGATCTGCAGGCGCGTACGCTCTCCTCGCGCCTCTTCTGCTGACGCCATCTTGATCGCAAAGATTTGCAGGTCTACGATCACGTGAGCGTTCGTGAGTGAGGTGCTCGCTCAACAGGGCATGTACACCTAGCATGTAGACATACAAGGCCGGCAACGTACGCTGGCCTGGGGAGTTCCTGATCTCGGCCCCCGGCGGTTCGGTGGTGTTCATGATCACCGCATTCGGCCACCGCTTGGAGATCAGCACCTCAAACGCGTCCCGACGCTGGAACTCGACCCCTCGATGCACGAACTGTTGGTTCTGTTCTCGGTCAGGAAGGTGCGTACGCGAGCGGATTAGATCTCGGGCTCTCTCACTCACAATTGCACGGAAGGAAGCGTTGGCTGAGTGGGATAGAGCGGTCAGCCATACCTGCATGTCAGGAGGGAAGCCCATGCCGTAGTATCCAACGTGGAAGTACTCCGCATAGAAACGCTCTCCCGTCACAATCAACCGATATAAGTCTGCCTCCGATTGCTGCATTGTATGTGACGCAGTCACGTCAGCGGAGAGCTGAAAGAAAGAGAGACGACTGTAGAGGAAGCGCGCACCAGGATGTTGGCCAGCAGCACGAACTCGCAGGTCACGTGCTGATACTGATGGCGCAACTCCTCAAGGAGCTCGATGGCCTTCTCCCAGTACTTGCCGCGTGAGAAGAGATCAATGGCCTCCTTGTAGAGCGCCTCCTGCATGGATCAAGAGAAGAGAAAGAAAGAGAGAGAAAGCACAGACAGGTTAACCTCTTCACTTGGGGCTGATCGCAAACGACAAGGTGGTCGCACTTTTCGCTCGTAGGCGGTCTCCCGGAGAAGGTTGCGGAAAGGGACGGCTGGGACGATGGTGTCGGACCAGTCCAACAGTTGGGTCTGGAGCAGCAACGTGAAGCCGGCTTCGATGAAGTTGTTCACGCTCATGTATCGCTCGTGCAGCTGATACGCGTATCTACAGATGAAACACGCGTTGAGTGTCCAGGGGCTTACGGATTTGACTCCGATCCAACCAGCGTGCGGGCGTGACACGTACTCGCTGTACTGCTCCATGCGGCCAGTGGAGTAGAGGTACTCCATGAGCTTCAATGTAGCAAGCGTCCTTTCGTCGTCGTACTCGGGTCCAAGCGGCAGCGTGCGCAGGGACGTGAAGAGACTGATCAGCTGCAGGTGGTCATGCGGTTAGCCACGGGTCAGCCGTGATGGAAGATGCGACACTGTGGCTGTCGTACCGTCTTCATGTCGGCCATGAACTTGTCGGCGACGTCCATCATCTCCGGCGCAGTATGGAAGTGCTGCCGGAGCGAGGAGAGGAAGACCTGCAGCACGTTCTGTTGGTACTGCTCGTCGTACTCGTTCACGATCTTGTCAAGCGAGCCGATCGTTTGTCTCTCGACCCGCTTGAACGACTTGTAGTGCTCAAACTCGCGCTGGAGCATGCTGAAGTAGAGGTTCATGCCCGTTTCGTTGAGCTCCTTGTTCGCCACCTGTGTGAAGCAATGAGCAACAGCAGAGTGTCAGGGTGATCTTGATCTTGAGCACAAGGCATTGCAAGGAGCAGAGAACCGTTAGAAGCTCAAGGACTGGGCCTACGAGAGCGGGGATGACGTGGATCTGATGTTGGCCTAGAGCAGCCCACGTCTCGCGCAAGTAGTTGCACACCACTGGCCTCAAGTCTCCGTGCCTACGTGAACGACGACGTCGCAGAGATCAGAAAGCTCCACTCTGCATTGCGCCACAAGTGTATGTGCATAAGAAGAGAGACGTGCCCCTCTCGCACGATCTGGGCCTTGGCTACGGAGTACTTCTCCACCTCGACCACGCGGGACGTCACGAAGGCGATCATCAGCTGGAACAGCTTCACCCACGGCACGAACTCGGGTTCCACCTCGTCGAATCTGTTGTTGCAGGCGGCTGCGGGCGGCTTCTTGTGAGCAGTGGGCGACAAGCCAGCTGGAGCTGTTGAGGAGCGCGCGTACCGATGGCAGGCTGAGCGGCCACTTGAGTCACGCTCCGCGAGACATTGACGGTTCTTCTTGTGCGACGCCTGGACACAATCGTGAGCTGGCTTCGCGCTTGGGTTCCCTCCGCGTGCTATATCACGCACAAGAGAGAGACCCGCGTGGTCAGCCAACTCGCGTTGAACTACCAAGGTGTCCAGTTGTATCAAGGTATCTAATGTAAGGTACCTGAGGAACCCTGAGACGCTCGCAGGCCATGGCGATGAACTTGGAGGTAGTTGCATACTGGAACATGGTGACGCCGAACCACGTGAACGGGATGACGTTTGGGTGCACGATCAGCTGGTTCAGCGCGGTGACTACCCTCTCAAGCAATGTCTGATGGTCGTACGACCCCCATTAGCCCGCTTGCTCAGCCACAACAACAACACAGAGAGGAAGAAGCGTTGTACCTCCCTGCTGTGCGGGGTCATGCTATCGAGGTAGGCGTTGAATGCAGTCTGGTCCACGAGATGGAAGATCGCCAGCACGCAGACCGCAGCGTTCATCTTGAGGTTCTCCTTCTCGACCGATTCATACACGCTCAGCAGATCCTCCAGAAGCGCCAGCAGGTGCTTGATCACATCCACATACTACAAACACACATGACGCGTCAGATCGCATGAGCATGAGCACAGAAAGGAAGGGGATGTAGTGGAGGTAAGAGGCTACCTCGACGCCGTCGATGACGTCGATTATCCAGCACACGATGTTTATCACCTCGTTGGCGCTCTTGCTGCTCGCCATAAAGAGATGCAGTTGCTCCATCACCGCTGGTATGAGGATGTACCGGGCATCTGGTGCGGTGCCACACAAGTGAGTCACACGCACAAAGAGACGCCTGTGTGCAGAACGACGCGGCGTACGATGTCCAGTGAAGAACTGCGAGCTGACGATCTCCTTGAGAACGGCGAGCCTGGCTTGGTTGAGTTGCTTCTTGTCGCTGTGCGATAGCGTCTTGATGATCATGAGCACGACGCTGGCCATCTCCATCTCCGAGAACAGCAACAGCAGACCCTGAAACCATAGCACCACGTTCTGCAACACGAGACGCGGATGTTTGGTGAGGCCTAGCGCCATGGTACACTGCGAGTGACTCGCAGCGAGGATGACGCACTTTGAGAGCGAGCGTCTGTGCTCCGATGAGGTGAGGCGAGTTGCACTTCATGAGCCCGGTGAAGCTGTCGAAGAAGCTCATCATGTCGAGCTTGAACGTGTCGTCCTTGACCACAAAGTGCTTGGTGTGCAGCATTCGAGACACGATGATGAACTTCATTGTGTACTCCAGCGCCTGATGCGATGACCAGAGCAGCGTCAACGTCAGCATCGCGCAACCAGTTATCACGCTCGCCTGACACTATCCCTCGAACCTTTAGTGTGGGTGTGATGTTGAATCCCGGTTGTTCGCTCTTCTTGATAGAGCGCTGGACGCAAGGGACGAGGTAGAGGTGCACGTGTGCGAAGACCTCGACCCGCTCCTTCTCCTCCGGCGCAGCTGTAGCGGGATCCTATGACACGCAGAAGGATCAGAGCTAGTCTGATGAATGTTGCAGGGCAAGTTAATCAGGATCTGACGCGTACGTATTGCTCATAGCTCTGGATCATCGTGTTGATTGTCGGTGGGAAGTTCACAAAGAGGAGCATTCGATCCTCGGCGAACATCCCCAGCACGCAAATGAGTGCGTCGTACACCAGCGTGTGAAGATTCTCGTCGTCGGCATGAGCGTGGAACATGTGAAACATGGCCTCGATCGTGGGGCGCAAGAACTGTCAACGCAGCACATACACACGCGACACGCATTAAGGGTTGGGTCACCTCGACTCCATGTCAAATTGCGTTGCACTGCGCGTGACGGTTACCTTCATCATCTCCGGTCGCTCGACGAAGGTGATACGCTTGAGGATCTCAGGTAGCTCATTGCGGTTGTGCGTTTTCCAGTTCAATAGGTCCATCAGCCCAGCTGCCGATGAGGGTCGAGAGCAACCAACCAACCGTTGTACGTCAGCACCGCAGGAGTGAGGAAAAAAGGCAGCGGGAACAGGAGAAGGAGGATGACGTACGGTGCTGAGTCAAGTAAGTCGAACACAGCAACGTGCGGATCTTCAGGAACTCGCCCTTTCGCTGCACGACCTTCTGAGGGTCTGTGCGACACACACAGCCAACGGTGAGGTGAACAAGGGAATCGTCGATCTCCCCTCACATGGCTACCCACCGCGCTCCTGGGCAGGGAGCACCGTAGGTGCGTACCGCGCAGGTAGTAGGCGAGATCGTCGGCCTTTTGTGGTTTGTAGGTGTTGAGGCTGTGCTGGCCGTCTCTGTGGATCGAGCCCGCAAAGTCGGTGAGTCGCAGGAACGTGTACGCCCCTCCCACCTTCTGCGCATTGGACTTGCCGCTCGTTGTGCAGTGTCGCAGCGCTGGAAGACGAGCAGAGAAGCGTTGGTGGTTGTGTGATGATCGTCATAACAAAGATAGGAGTGAAGGTCACGCAAGGAAGCGGAGGCAGTTGCGTACTGAAGTAGAGATGGTAATCGCGGAACTTGTGCGGAGGTATGTCCAGCTTCAACGTTTCGTTCCATCTCGGTGTGTTGTTGTGGTAGTAGACTACGCTCTTCCACTCCCCCACGGGAGCCTCCCCCGCCCCCGGTATCAATACGCCCTAACCACGCGCGCGGAAGAGACGTGTTAGCAGGACTAGCTGACAGGAGAGTGTCACGCGTGGCAAGCGTCGTGCGGTACCTGAACGTCGTTGCCTTTGGTGTCACGAACCGTGATGGTGACTTCCACGTTCTTGGCCGCGCGCTTGCGGTCCTGCGTGAGCTCGCCCGAGTCGATTGTGAGGTAGAAGTCGTTCCTGTGGTGTGCAGGCTGTACGCTCATACGCTGCGAAACGGCTGCACGGTGGCAAGGTCAGACACGAACGACATCACGACAGTGTGTACGTACTGATCTCCTGGAGGTGAGGCACTCGCTGAAGCAGGCTGGGGTATTCGCCCAACAGCAACTTAAGGCCGATCGTGATACCCAGCGATCGTGGCACCTCCATCACACTGTTCGAGTTTCTCATGATCACTGAAAGCGAAAGCCAAGCCCGACATGAGCTATCATCGATGTGACAGTCTGAAGGACGACAACAGGGTGGAACGCACGTTCATGTATGTCGGGGAAGCTGCTTTCCTGTGGCGTGTTGTAGATCACCATCCTCTGCTCGACCAGCTTACCCGTTGGGTCTTTCGAGCCGTAGACCTCGTTCAAGTCCTTCAAGCTGATGAAAAGTGCAAGCAGACAAGAGTAAGACTCACATGCCGCACTGTAATCGAGCATGGAGCGAGAAAGACGTGTGACGTACTTGAGTTTGACCAAGCCTCTGGAGGCTTCATCGAGTATGCGAGCGGCTGTGAGCTTCATCACTGCACAGGCGTATGGCCTTCTGAACTTGTTGGTGCCCTTGCTGACCTTATCCACGTGCATCTGTCCCATACGAATCAGATAGCACACCAGATGCAGCTTGCCTTCGGCCAACTCCTTGTCGTCAATGTCCTGTGATCCAGTGTGTTAGGGATAGAGTAGAGAGCTGTAGCCAACAACGTCATCAGGCAGGCTCGATACTGAATGGAGAGGTACCGTGAAGACGGTCTTGAGGTTGTTGATCCTGCCAATCTCGGCCGGCATTCCATGAACGGTCAACATGACGGGGTACTCTTCCGAGATGAACGTCTTGGTGTGTGCATTGTAGACCGAAAATCGAAGCTCTGTAGGTTCGCTGACCTGTGGCAAGGCGAGAGTTGTGTGAGTGAGCGTGCGATACGCATGTCTATGAAGGCGAAGTGCTTGTTGTCAAATGCAGCTAAAGCGGAGCGCGGGGTACCTTGCATTGGAACACCACCATCTGGAGCATGATGTGATGAAGCGGGAGCATGAACTCAATGTCCTGATCGACGAGCGATCCTCCTTGCGAAAAGCGACTCTCCTTCTTGAGCAGCCTCGGCACGACGCTGGACAGCACGCGTCGATCGAGCTCTTGGTGCTGATCATATGTACCAAGGCGTCAGCACTTCCACAAACAGCACAGGCTGAAGCGCACACACACCTTACGGTAGAGCTCGATGATGCTGCAGTTCTTCTCGGTTGCGACTTCCCCGGCGGCAGTGCGCACGAACAGGTCAAGCCCCATCAACTGGCGTCCCTCCTCGATGCTGGCCATCACCTTGGACTTCATCTTGGCTAACGCGTCCTGTAATAGCACAGGTCAGCTCGCATGCCAATGCAGAACCTGGGAACGCCTGGGCGGATGGGGCGTACAGGAGGAGTGTGTGGCGAGGCGAGTGCTTTGTTCCACGAGAAGAGGGTCTTGAGACGCTCCGAGAGGACGTTGAACTCTTGGTACTTGCGGCTCTGGTCACAGGTGAGGTCGTGGTGAGCTGCCGCTGATGCCACCAAACAACCAACGCGAGCACCTCACACCGTACCAGGTAGAGCTTCTTGAGCAGGTCGCCCCACTCGCGGAACACGTTGTGAAGCTCGCGCATGACGGGGTCCTTGCCCTCCTCGCTGGGCTTGGTGCGAAAGAACGATGCGGGGAAGAGCCCAGTCTCTTTCGTGTCAAAGTGGACCGCCTTGTACCACCCGTCCATGGCCTCCACCACATGAATCACGTCCCCCACCGAGAACTTGAGCATGAACCGAGCCTGGACCACCGAGTCCACATCAACGGAGTCGCAGATGGCTTTGGTGGTGTGCGTGCGGTTTGCGAGTTAGACTACAGTGCAGCCACACCTCACAGTAGGCGACGGGGCGGGCAGGCACAGTACCCACTGCTTCGGCGCTGAAGCTCTTCCATCCCTTCTCCGTCATGATCTTCGATCGATACCACCTGGCCCGTGGTCCCGTTACAACCGTCCGTATGTGTGTGGGTGTGGAGTTTCTTCCCTTCCTCACCGAAGGGGTGCAGCTGGTCGACAGAAAAGCATCACCAGGCTGGATCCTTTTATGCGGACAGAACCGTTGGGGGCGGGCACGAACCTGCACGGATTCAGATTTTGGATAAAGTTAGATTTTGGTGGATGTCGGCGACGACGTCTCTCTAAGCGCCAGAGAGACCACTGTTTGTCAAGCCGCGCAACGTACGTTCTCTCTCCTTCATTCTATGGCCGCTTGCTGGAAAATGGGAACCGGGGAAGGTCCCCCCCCGCACACGATTTTCAATTCTGATCCCTCGAGCTTCGCCGTTTCAGTTCCTCGCGGGAGACCATGTCGGCCACGAGGTCTGATTCCTTGATTGAATACGGAGAGGGTACCGCCGAGTGCTCGTGTCGCTGCTGCGCGTGTTGCGGCTCCAAGGTCAAGGGCTGGCTTCTCCTATTCTTCGCTCTGCTGGCTGTTCTGTTCGCCGTGGGCGCCCTCGCTTCTCCTTGGTATTTAGTCTACGACGAGACCCCCGACGCCACGGTCTCCACCTACTATGGTACGCCCTCGAGCTCTAATTCTTGCACGGCACCTGCTGCCTGACCGCATGTACTTACCATTGAGCTGTGTCGCAGAATGGACGGGACTGTTGCGAGTCGTCAAGGGGCACACTGGCGCCGTGCACGACAGCACGACGACGCTCTCGTGGAGCGACGTGATCATGCCGCAGACCCGCACGCTCTTCATGACCACGCTGGTGCTTGCCGTCACGTCGCTCACCCTTGCCGTCGTTCTCACCGGCTGCGTGCTCTGCCTCATCCTGCTCCCGGCCTACCGCGTCTCCTCACCCTTCGTCCTGGCGGAGTCGGGCATCAACAAGCGGAAATGGAAGTGGGTCTTCGGACTCGCCGTCACGCTCTGCTTCGTCGCGCTTCTTTTCGCCTTCACCCTCTTCTTGCAGCTGCCCAGCTGCTTCGCACAGGACTCGACCAATCACTGCTCGACCAACGAATGCGATAGCTTCATCGGCGGACAGAGACAAAAGGGCGGCTACCTACGCATCCACACTCCCTTCGTCGGCTGGGGCAGCGCTGTCGTTTCCTGCGCCTTCGTCATCGTGGTTGGCACTCTGTTCCTGGCCTTCTTTGGGCGCAAGCGAAACATGAGGACGGTCAGCCACCCGCTAGCCACCATCAATGCGGCCGAGCACAGCCGACGAGAGGCTACCCCCGTTCTAGCCGAAGAGGACGAGGACGAGGACTCCGGGGAACGCCGCCCGCTGCTGGCCAGCGAGAAGGCCGAGCGAGCCAGGAAAGCTGATAGCCATGGAGAGAGCCTTGATCACCGCCTTACCGTCACTAAGGCTCCACTCGTGGCCGAAGATGCTACTATCGACGAGTGCGATTCACCTCTCGCCTACCACAAGCCGTGTCCGCCTTCACCATCCCTATCGCGAATGCGGCCACTCACTACACTTAGCTCGCCTCGCTCCCCGCGCGCCAGTCCCCGCCTCTCTGGCGAATCACCACGATCCAGCCTGGGCACTCACCTCACCACCATCACGCCACTGCCAGCAGCCGCTGTCACGACCGAAGAACAAACGCCGCTGGAGGAGAAGCGTAAGGCTGACGCTGAGCGAGAGGACGTGCAGAAGGATGCTCAGGCTGCTGGCGAAGCTCGCATCGACGAGAGCGCTACGCCGGGCAGCGAAAGTGAGGAATGCAAGGAAGGCACGCCGATCGAGGAGACAAAGAACGAAGAGGAGAAGGAAAACGATGAACAGCAGATGGTAAGCACAGAGAAGAGCGAGGAACGGAGAAAGGCAAACGAAGAGGTGGTGGCCGTTGCAGAGGAGAAAGAGGAAGCCCAGCCTGCGGTGAGCGAGACTCTTAGCTCGGTAGGAGGAGACGCCCAAGTCGAGATGACAAGCGAGGAGAAGACGGAAGAGAAGACTGAAGAGAGGGTGGAGGAGAAGCCAGAAGGGGAACAGCAGGACGCAGCACCAAAGCCAGCAGCGAGGCGGGCGTTTGCCACCATGCAGCGGATGAGCTACAAGGACTATGCCAAGAAGAAGGCACCACCGCCCACGCCCGAGTCAGTGCTCGGTCCTTCGCGCGTGCGCGGAGTGCCGAGCAATCGGATGGCTCTACGCAGCCGAGGCGTTCCGCTGTCCTCGGTCAGGGAGACGTTCCCCGCCTCGCCCTCGCGCAGCGCCACGTTGCCGGCGGCATCCGCACGGAGAGCGTCGCCTGTCGCGGCTCGATTGCCCGTGGACGACACGGAACCACGCACGAGACAGCAGGGGCGTGATGATGGCGAGGAGAGCAACGAGATGAACGACAACGCAAAGGAGGAGGCGAAGGAGAACACAAAGCGAGACGTTGAAGAAGATCACCAGGCGACGCCGAACAACGACGCCGACGACGACACTGACAAAAACAGCGACTCGCCATCCAGTTGATCGGCGGACCCCTGCCCAACCCGTGTATATACTAATACTACAAGTACCAACAGGACATCCCACCACGTATCCCACCACGTAGAGCCCTTCACGAAGAGGCAGCACCCTTCCTCCGCGGTGATCGCGAGACTTCGGTCAAAAAAAAAGAAAAGCAAAAAGAAAAGGTAGAAAATAGGTCGAAAGGCGAGAGGCAACCACGTCGGCTTTCCCTCGCACACCAACCCCATCGCGGCAGTGCTGCCACTCGCGCAGTCTCGCAAGTGAGTGGTTGAGCACCGTTGCCTTACCTGGCCACAACCATGCCATTCTCTTCTTCACCGATCGACGAAGGACCCACTCTGCGAACACTCAGCACTGGCGTCATCCAAGACTAGAAGAGGATCATGGGCGGAGCGCTGACCAAGACCTCGGGCAAGCTCTCACACATATGGCACAGGAAGAGGGACACCAAGGGACGTATCGTCATGCTGGGCCTTGACGCCAGCGGCAAGACCACCATCCTGTACCGTCTCGCGTTTGGTGATCACGTCAAGACGCTCCCCACCGGTACTCCACGTCTTGCTCTCTCTCTTGCTCTCTCTCTCTCTCTCTTGCTCTCGCACTGCTCGTCCTCTTGCCGCCGCCACCACCACAAGGTGCATCGCTGCGTCGCGTGCTCACCCTTCGCTGCTCTCCCTTCCTCTGTGCCACAGTGGGGTTCAATGTGGAGACCATCTGCTACAACAAGCTGGCCTTGCTGACCTGGGATGTAGGTAAGGCACCATCCGGCCGATGACCCGAAATGTGGACTCGTCCTCATCCTCCTTGCTCGTGGCTGTGGTGTGGCTGATGTTGATCAGGCGGCCAGAAGAAGCTGAGGCAGCTCTGGCAGTACTACCTCAAGAACACGCAGGCGCTCGTGTTCGTGGTGGACAGCGCCGACCATGATCGACTGCGCGAGGCCAAAGAGGAGCTGAGGGAGCTCATGGAACGGCCGGAGCTCGTCGGAGGAGTGTTGCTGGTGCTCGCCAACAAGCAGGACATGCCCTACGCATTGCCGCCCGAAGAGGTCGCCCGCAAGCTCAAGCTCAAGTGGGTGGCGCGCAAGACCAAGTGGCACGTCCAAGGCACGGTCGGCACCACCGGCAACGGCCTCTATGAGGCCATCGACTGGCTCGCCACCGCCCTCAAGGAGCACGCCGAAAGGCCACGGCACTCACGCACGACCTGGCGCTTCGTACGCGACAACCATCACCACAATCAGACTGCTGTTGCTGCATCATGATCAGCCACGAATGGGGTCGCCGGAGCGCTCAACTCCTACAATTGTAAATGTCCACACACAAACACACGTTTCATCACGCGTTCGTCCTCATTGTCGTGTGTGCCGCTTGCTACGGCCCAGTGGTTGACGGGACCTGTGGTGATGGTGAGAGGGACGTCGAGACAAAAGTGATCACGCACGCTTCGGCACGAGCGTGAGTGCAAATTAGGCGGCGGTGGAATGCGCAACATTACTGGCCACGAGGGCGAAAAGAAAGCGCCCGCACACAGCTGAGAGAGGAGCCACCGAGAGGCCGTGCCGTTCCGCCCACACACCGAACCAGAAGATGTATCGCTTCATGGTCTGGTTCTTCAAGACCATCACGTACATCTTCTTCGATGACATTGAGATCGTGGGCCAGGACAAGATTCCTCTCGAGGGCCCGATCATCTTTGTCGGTACGGCCAGACCAGCACGCTGCTGCTGCTAGCTTTCTTGCATTCGTTCTGCGTATGATGTGCTGACGCACACGCCACTTGCTTGTATGCGCAGGTAACCATCAGAATCAGTTCGTGGTGCGCCACCCTGACCAAGATCTCCATTTTACAGATCGATTTGTGTTTTTTTAATGCACGCGTGCACAAGAATGCGCCACACCTCGGGTGCTAGAACTGCCTAATCCTCTCATCTGGTGGTTGTGGTTAGGACGGTGCGCTGCTCATGGCGCACTGTGTGCGTCAGGTGAGCTTCCTCGTGGCTGCCGCGTCCATGCGGCGTCCTCTCATAGGCGACCTCGCCCGCGCTTGCCGCTCGATTCCCGTGGAGCGTCCTCAGGACGTGGCCGTGACTGTGCGTGTCGCCCCTCTATGCCCACGCACACACGCTCGCGCACATGTGTCCCTGGTGGGACCCGTTGTGCTCACCTCTTGCTTGTGACGACGGTGTGCAGGGTTGTGGAGTGGTGACCAGCAGCGAGAACGAAGTCATCGGGGAGGGAACCAAGTTCACCACCGAGTTCGTCGTGGGCGACTCGATCTGCGTCAAGGGCATCGAGCCCGCCCTCATCACGGAGATCGTGTCCGATGAGAAGCTCATCCTTAAGTCACCGCTCGAGCAGCCCGTTACCGAACAGGTGCCTTACAAGATATACAAGAAGGTGGACCAGAGCAATGTCTATCAGCACGTGTGGTCCGCGCTCGGGCGTGGCGACTGGTTCGTTGCAGACTGCCGCGTGATGTAGTAGTGATGCGAGATGACTCATAACGTGTGTGTGTGCATACAGCATTGGCATCTTCCCCGAGGGCGGCTCTCACGACAGGACCGAGCTGCTGCCGCTCAAGGCCGGTGTGACGCTGATGGCCTTGGGCGCCGTTGACAAGTACAAGGTGCCCGTGAAGATCGTGCCTTGCGGCCTCAACTACTTCTTCGGACACAAGTTCAGGTACCATCATGCTGATGTCTTCATATAAAACTACCAAGGTGCCTTGGCAGTCAGTTAGCTTGCTACACACTCACACACCTCGCTCACACCAGGAGTCGAGTTGCGCTCGAATTCGGCGAACCTTACGAGATCCTGCCAGAGAGCGAGCTCGTGGAGCAGTACCGTCACGACAAGCGAAGCTCCTGTGCGGCGCTGCTCGAAACCATCACCGCTCGCCTGCGAAGTGTACGTGCCCATCAGAGCAACAGGGAAGTCGCTCGTTCAATCAGATCAGTGAGTGACTCACGACTGCCTTCACCCTCCTTTCTCTCCGACAGGTGACACTGAACACGCCCGACTACAAGGTGTTGCAGGCTATTCATGCCGCGCGTCGCCTTTATCAGCCACCCAACGTCAAGTACGATAACCATACGCGTGCTACTGTAAGAGCAAGTGTTTGACAACCAACGAGCTGACGAACTCTCTCCCTCGGTAGGCTGCCGATCGAGCAGTATCTCCAGCTGAACCGCAGGTTCGCTGAAGGCTACATCCGATTCAACGAGCACCCAAATGTGAAGAACTCGATCAAGGAGCTCTATGCGTATATGAAGGAGCTCAAGGACAATGGCCTGCGTGACTACCAAGTACGTTACGCACTAGCGCTCGCCCTCGCGCACAGCACACGCTCACCTGCTGCCATCCACTCCCTTCTACCCAAAGGTGGCTACAGTAGTAGATGATGAAGGAGTGGAAGACGAAGCAAAGGAAGAGGGCGAAGAGGAGTACAACATTCGCTGGGAACGGAATAAGAACCTCATCTCCCCTCAGACGTTCTACTGGTATGGTGTGTTTCGCTTTCGCTGCCTCGCTCTCCACACTCACCCATGAAGGCGTGGCCGCCCTATGCATCCAGGAATCTGCTGGTGAACTTCTTCTTCTTCATCCTCTTATTCCTCGTCTCCCTCCCTGGCACCCTGCTCAACGCACCAGTCGGTACGTGGCACGAACCACTCGTGCACCGGTAGTGCCAACTCTCACAAGCGCGAATCGCGTGCATGTGCAGGATACATCATCAGGGAGAAGGCCAGGAAGAAGGCGCGCGAAGCGGTTCGCTCCTCCACAGTCAAGATCCGCGGTAACGACGTTGTCGCCTCCACCAAGGTACAGAGCACCAACCGTGCGTGGCGGCTTTGAACACCCTGACGCGTGACTGGTGCGGATGTAGGTGCTTACAGCGCTGTGGATGGTGCCGCTGACCTACACCATCTACGCCACACTGGCGGGTCTCTACACGGGATCTTTCTTGGTGGCCGTAGCCGTGTGGCTCGTGCTGCCCTTCTTCTCCTACATCAGGTGACCGCCAGTCCTTTCTTCTTGCCTCCTGTTTAAAATCTAACAGGCGTGGAGCACACAGTATTCGAGTGATGCAGCGCGGTGTGTTCACGTGGAGGGCGCTCCTGGCCGTTCGTACGCTCGCCCGATCCGAAGCTAAGCTGCGAGCCCTGCAGAAGGAGAGGAGGCGTCTCGTTCGCGAGCTGCACAAGATTGTCAACGAGCTCGGCCCTCAGTGCGTTCCCGCTCTCTCCCACTTCTCCATCCCGCGTGTAGGTGCGCATGACCTGACCTCACCATTCAGGTTGGGCCCCGAGGTGTGGGAGAACCGTGTTATCTCGCCAGAGGAGCTGCAGAGGGAGAGCCACGAGAAGAACAAGCCGGTCTTCTACAAGTGCTCGTCCTACCTTTCCAACGCCGAGACCAGGGAGGACAAGAAGGACCAGTGATCTGCGGGAGTCGGGTTGCCTCCGCGACTGCCGTCAACACCACTTGCCAGCGAACAGAGAGGTGTACGCCTTGGGCGATCAAAACGCCAAGTTCTCAGCGACGAGAGTAAAGCTTTACTGAGACCGCTCCAACCTTCGGTACATGCGCAGGGCTGTAGGTCTTCTTCTTCCGGTGCTGTTGATTGCTCAGAACTCGTACCACTTCTTGTTCTTGTACTTGTCGGCGAGCTTCTTGGCGTTGGAGTAGAACTCGCTGGAGGCGTCCTCCATCTCGGCCGACTTCATGGCCAGCTCGCTTATCTTCTCCCCTCGTTCGTTCAGCAACTACACACATGCACACGCACACCATTGTGACTCACGTGAGCCACGCGACGCAAGAAGGACGGGAACGGAGTGGCGGTGAGAGGGGGAGGGAGACAAAACAGACCTCAGCGTTTCGGTTCATCTGATCCTTGAGCCCAGCGACGCCCCTTCGGGCGTCTCGCACCTTCTCGCTGCCCTCCCCGCTTCGCTCGTGCTTTTCCTGAGGGTTCACGCAAAGCACCACCACAGGCGCAGAGGCGTCGTGAGCGCGACCTGATCGCTGAGAGCGGGGGGATGGGGAAACGGAGGCGTACGCGTGCTTTGGAGTCTCGGCCCTCGAACAGCTTCTGTCGAGCGTCTCCGGAGTCCTTCTCCCTGTGACGGCTCCTCTCACGCTCAGGCTCTCTTTCCCTCTCCCTTTCCCTTTCTCTCTCGCGTTCCTTCTGGCGTACCGAGCGGTCCACCTCCGCGACTGCATCACATAGCGTCACCGATCGGTGAGCCAGCAAGACTCATGGCTTCGCACAACTCACAGCGTAGCTCCGAGAGCGAGAGCTAGTGCTAGAGAGGAAGAAACGTGGTGGCGTACATATGGAGAGGTCGAACGAGCCAAAGAGCGATTTGAAGAGCCCCTTGGGTCGCTCAGGGAGCACAATGCCCCGGACGTGCACAGTTGGGAGCGAGCGAGGCAAATCGAGACTGAGACCATCCCCACAAGCGCCCGTCAATGGATGAATGCAGATGGACAAATACCGCGATTGAGGGGAGGAGATGGCTGTACTGGTTCTCGCCCATGAACAGGGAAAGGCGATGCAGCTCCGAGGAGAGGGAGGACACTAGCATGCGGCCATCGGTCAACACACATGCGTTGCGAAGCATGGTAGCACTGCCAGAAAGAGGATGAAGTTAAGAGGTTAGATGCTGAGGCCGGTTTGCTCACGTCGGAGTTAGGAGGGTGCCTGGCGTACTTGGCGTTGAGCGAGAATCGATCGAGAGTGGTCTCCATGAGAGGAGTAAGGTCCATCAGTGAGTAGACAATCAGTTCGTTGTTCCCCGTGAAGCAGACCAGACAGTACTCGCCTGGTTGGGGCATGCAAGTGTGAGCAGCAGCCTTATGGACTGCTTCATGTGCGGAAGTGGAGGATTGGTGTGTTACCGTTCAAGGAGACGATGTGTGATGAGAGCACAGGATGCCTGGTCTCCACTCGGGCCAACTGATCATAATCGGGCACCGTGTAAATGCACAGACTCTCCTCTGCACACAGCAGCAGGAAGCGCATTCCCATCTTGTTGGGATCCTCTTCCTCCGTTTCGTCATCCTGCAGTCGGCGATCGTGATGAGTGTAAGTGATGCTGAAGGTGGAGAGCTTGGAGAAAGAGAGAGAGGTAGCTTACTGAGTCCTCTTCAAGCTGGCTGCTGTTCTCTGCTTGCGTTCCCTTCCAGCTTCGGTCGGCACGAAGCTCGACCTGCGCCGGCTGCTCGTCCGCTCCGCCAGCGGCATGGCCCTCTCCCTCGCGCTTCTTCTCTTCGACCTCGACCCAGTCGTCTTCAAGCTTTTCGTCTGTCGCAGCAGCAGCAGCAGCAGCATGAGGACCTTCCTGCTGTTCCCCGCTCTTGCCCTTTATAGGATTCTCCTTTTTGCTCTTCTTCTTGTTCTTCATTTCGTCATCGTCCACCTCCTTCCACTTGGGCACGCGTACGCGGTAGGGCTTGCCCCTGCGCAGGCACGAACAAGGAACAGAAGAGTTTGAGTGAGGTCCAGACGTGAGAGACGGTGCAGTGTCAGGTGGGAAGAAAGCGCACCGAGCGTCTACTATTGCGATGCGGTTGATTAGCGAAGGTTGCTTCTTCTCGAAGGGATGCGGGTTGAAGAAGATCCTGTTCCTACGGAAGGTCACCACTGTCACGAAGCCACTCTCGATTCCTGTTTCGTGGTGGGGAAGTGCGTGAGATTGTGCGCGGAGACGGTGGCTTCTTCGGAGCTACGCACCGACGAGAAGGAGCAGCTCCTTAACCTTCCTCATATTGCCCATCTCGTCGGCTTCGTCGCCGACGGCCTCAGCCCACGTCAAGCTCGTGATGGGCTACGTCACCACCGTGAGGATAACAAAGACGTTAAGTTTGCTGCCCTGAGCTAGGAGAGCGAGCCAACATGTGCAAAGCCAGCGGGACGGCTGTGCACCTCAGGTTGCTTTGCGACTGCAGAGCCCAGCACGCGCGAAGCGGTGCGGGTGTCGACGATCGTGAGGTACCCGTGCTGGTCCCCGATGGCCAGCCTGCAGCACACGAGGAAACGCCACAGTAAGGACGGTAGTGGCCGACCATAAGCCTTGCTAGCTGCAGCTGCTACGTACAAGTTGTATTTGGGGAGATAGGCCACGCTCTTGATCACCGAGTCGAGGATGCACTCCAGCGCGAGATAGAAGCCGGTGCCCGCCTTGAATGTGTGCGGTCGACTCGCTGCTTCAATCGAGGGTGCGGCGGAAACCTGCGGCGAACCAGGAGGCGTCTTGGTGACGAGGGCATCGGAAGAGATCTTCTTGGTAGGCGTGGCCGTCTGCGAGTGGGTGGGCGCCAACGGCACCGAGGGTGCCTTGGGCTGCGCCTCGGCTCCTGGCGGGAGAGGTGCGGGAGGCTGGGCGGGAGCCGATGGCAACTTGGGAGAAGATGGGTCCTCAGCTGCCTTGTGCGGTGGTTTGGGCGACTGGGCGGCGGCAGCGGCGGCAGGCTTCGTCTGTGGAGAGTTCTTGGGACGAGCTGTAGCGTCGGCCGGTTGGGCGGAAGGAGCTTGCCGAGGCTGTGGTGGGCGATAGACTAGTCGCTCGTACTTGCATGGCTTGCTCCTGCGTTCGACAGCGTGCAAGGATCAGTGCCAGCAATGAGGCGCGGGAGAGGTAGCCACAAGATAGAGACATACGTAAACTTGTATAGGAAGATGCTACCGCTGAGGCAACCGAGCACGAGGACGCGAGAGACGGGGCAGAAGTGGAAGACGGTGATGAACTGCGGAGTCGCGCGCACTTCTCCGCTGGCAGTGCTGGTGGATGCGGACGGCTTTCGCCGCTCCTCGGCCGAACTTTGATCATCGCCGACGTAGAACGAGAGCAGTAATCGGAGAGCAACAGACGAAGCGTCCCAGAATCGTATCTTGCCCGAGTCGTGGCTATCAACGAACGATAGTTAGATGTGATCACATCTAAGGAGGAGACACGAACACACGCGCACATAGTAGAGACATTCACGAACCATGTAACCAACAGGTCACGGCCGGTGATGAGCTTCTCGGCAAACTTGCCTCCCGTTGCCAGCCAGTACTGATCACCGTTACAGTCACTGAGTCAAGTACTGCTCTCGTATAGAGGCGAGAACTGGCGAGAGAGTACCGACGGATCGAAGCGGATGTCACCAGACTCGAAGAGGTCGTGGAAGAGCAGCTTGCTAACGTCGGGATAGAGCTGCGCAGCCGCGATACGAGAGTCTTGGAATACCAGCGAGGGCGGCAGCGTCACCATTGGGAATCTGTGACCGAGCGCAGCATACATCACGTACATGCATCGTGTTAGCCACCGCACCCTGTTTGAAACTGAAACGCGGTGACGAGGGCATACCCGAGCGACCGACTCAGCACATTTGCCTGGAAGTGGCTCGACTCTGTCAGCATCAAGAGCGACACCGGGTCGGCTGCACGAAAGGCGCGGAAGTGTGTGCGTGAGTCATCACTCTCACATACACGGACATTCACTCACTGCCATAGTGAAGGGGCAGGCACACCTCCTTCCCAAGGTGATGAGTAGTGGACAACGAACTGTTCCACATCGCCTCCGGGAGAGGGGATGTGTGCAATGCGATAGGGATTCGGAGGACCCATTCCCTGATCAGGCGAGCTCGGGGGTTAGAAACAAATACGTTGCACGCAGACACGCCGATCTCGCGCGTCAGGTGTTCGTACCTGAAGGATCGTGAGACCGGGATCTTGGCTTGTAGTCCCTCCCTGCACGATGATCATGTCCTCTCTGTTCGCGGTTGAATGAACAACTGAATTTGCTGAAGCCCCGTTGAAGAAGCACAGAACATCGCAGGGAGGCTTACCCCGCACACTTGGTCCACACAATCCTCTTAATCGGCGTGCGCCTTGCTTTGGAACTTGATGCTGGACACACAGGCGAAGAAGAAACGCATTTGAGATGGCGCCAAGTGAGTCGTGGAGTGACGCAAGCGAGGCTGCTGCAGTTTCATCGCAGCGATGAGGCCTACCGTAGAATCGCTCCAACGGCTTCTTGGCTTTAGGCTTCCATAGACAAAGCTCGCCATCCTGTGCATACCGGTCATTGGAGCCGTGAGTGTCCTTTATCATCGCTGCGATGAAACTGAGGAATCCGGGGCTACCTCATAACCGGTGATGAAGAACTTGCCCTCAGGATGCCAAGCACAGGCTTCCAGAGGCTTGGTGAGTGTGAAGGGACATGTGAGACTGACCATCTGATCGAGGCGTCAATGCAAGGACTACAACCGGCGTACCTGTGAGTGGAGTTCGTAATGTCTGACCACCTTCTGCTGCTTCAGGTTCCAGAGGGATATGAGACCGTCGGCGTAGGCGATGAGGACGCTGCCGTCCGAGTCGGGCGCCACAGCAAGCCATTTCACGGGCGACCTGTTCTTGGCACTCACGTCTGCACGATCGGGCACGCGCGCGTTACGATGAGTCAGCTCGCTGCACTCGCCCCTCGCGCAAGCAGGCTGCTGAACAGCATCAACGGGGAGAGATTAAAGATGAAGAACGCACCTTTCCTCACCTTCTTCGAGGCTATCTTGTAGGTCGAGAGGTGGAACTCTTCTACGTCGATCACGCGCACGTTGCCTTCGGCCGTGCCAACGAAGAGGTACTTGGACTCGGGGTAGAGGTGGAAGGCAGTGATCCTGTTGTCCGCCCAAGAAGAGAGGCGGTGTCAGAGTAGAGAGGGAGGCGAGCGCATGGCGAACTGAACTCAGGGGCGATAGAGGTGATGGTGCGAGGGTGGATGGCGTCCGTACTTCTCGCCGACCTCCTGCGAGCCGATGACTTCGCGCGTCTCCAGATCCCACACTTGGACCGAGTTGTCGAGCATGGCCACGAGGTGCCCCTAACCAGCCGCCACCACCACGTGAGGACGAGAGCAAGAGGAGAGCGCGCGCACATGAGGTCGAGCAACAGACGGCGCGCTATGTGTGTACCGTGTTGGTGATGAAGTGCAGGAAGCGCACGGGGGAGCGGTGCTCTCCATCGAGAACCAGCTCAATCCCTGGCTTGCCCATGCTGCATCACGGCGCGCACCACACGTCAGCTTAGTCGTCGGCAGGTCGGCCAACAGCGCCCGCGGGCGTCATCCTGGTGTACGCCAGGGTGGAGCCGCTCGTGCCACACGCCACGACCTGTTGCTGTGCTGAGGGATCACGTACATCTTGATGAGCCCATCCGCCGTGCCGATGGCGACGATTTTCTGGACCACGTCGTAGGCGAGCGAGCAAGCATTGTTGGGCACGCCATGGTGGAAGGCCTTGCGCGTGCACACCCGCACACATCAGGCAAGCCCCTTAGCCGCATCCATCAACCCAAAAAAAATAAATAAATAAAACAATACCTTGTGCGCCTGCAACAGGTTGCGATTAATCTCGCCCTTGTGCAACTCGGGCCGACCAATGCCTATGGCCAGCAACGTCTTCTTCCACATGACGTGTGCAGTAGGGTCCCCACAACCCTCTGTCTATCTGCTCTGTCTCTGGCTAAACACTTTAGTATTTTCGTTGTTTATTTCGTTATGTAAAAATTTGTTGAGTCGACAAGAAAGTTTCGATTTTTGTTTATTTTCACAAGAGAGCGATTCAGCCGAGGAGGCTGTTGGCGAGCGAGAGCAGGAAGTGGTAGGAGCTGACCAGGAGCAGCACCAGCACCAGGATGCGCGGCATCGCTGTGGACAGTCTGGATCCAGCGGCAACCGAAAGGCGATGAGCGAGGTGAAACACGATCACACTTGCACAGCGGGGAAGAGATCACGAAAGGAGGTGGTGGGTGGGAAGTACTTCTCGGCCCAAAGGGCATAGTGCTCGTCGCTCTTGGTGGGCTTCTCCTGGGCGTGCAGGCCGGAGAAGAGCGCTCGCGAGAAGATCCACACGAGCGCCACGATACACGCCACCTGCAGAGACGGCCACAGTGCATCAGCAAGCTTCATCGGCAACATGGACACAACCAACCAACGTGGCGAGCGAGAACGGGAGAGAAGGGAGGTGAGGGCGAGACCAGCTGAGAGACGAAGACGCCAAAGATCCAAAGGAGAGGAATAAGGAGGGTGAACTGCTCTTGCGTCTCCTGCTGCACTCGCACGACCTTCTCGAACACAGGAGGGCCGTTGATGGTGGGTGGTGGAATCTGCACATGAGCCCCGCGTTAGCCAGCGATCGCAGAAGATGACGGCGCGATTGGCGATATAATGGATTTGTAAAAAATAAATGGGGGAGGGGCGGTACTCGAAAATGCAGGCGTGCGCGCAGGACAAAGTAGGAGTGATAGCAATACATCACCGCAGCCAGCACGGTGACGAAGCACAAGGCGGCATAGTCCTGCATCGTAGCTGCCATCGATTGCTGACACCACCGGTGCGCTGGGTATGATTGTGCTACGCCGTTGGCTTGGCGCCAAAAGTCGTGAGCTCTGCAAATGTTTCGGAAATGAACAAAATGAAACGAAGTTTGAAACGATGCCGCTTCGCCGTGACGTCACCGCCCAACAAAAATCGCTGTTGCCGCCAACATCTAACCACACTGCCATCCCTTGCCAAAGATCAAGATGAAGATCGCTCTTGTTGTCCTAACGCTCGCGCTCCTCGCGTCCATCGTGGCTGCCGCCAACATGGACAAGTACAACCTGCGTAAGGGCAAGGAATTCCTCGCCAAGAATGCCGAGAAGGAGGGCGTGGTCGTTCTGCCCAGCGGCCTGCAGTACAAGGTCCTCACCGAGGGACCCGCTAGCGGCAAGTCTCCTTCCAAGGAGGACAGCGTCTCGGTTCACTACCGCGGCACCCTCATCGATGGCACTGAGGTAATCCCACCTCCCCCCCCCCAAGCAATGTAAGAGAGCGGTGCTAAGTAGAGTGCGGTACAGTTCGACAGCTCCTACAGGAGGGAGCAGCCCGCCCGATTTGGCGTTGGTCAGGTGATCAAGGGTACCCCTGCGCTCTCTTGCTCCATTAAATGCCCTGTTGCTTCCCGCGGCCACGTGGATTAACCGATTCTCTTCCTCTCATCGCCCCAGGCTGGACCGAGGCTCTGCAGCTCATGTCCGAGGGCGACAAGTGGGAGCTGTACATCCCCTCTGACCTCGCCTACGGCCCCTCTGGTCCCGAGTCCATTGGCCCCAACCAAGTGCTCGTCTTCACTGGTACTCGAGTGCTAGCTTGTTTTTTCATTATTATTATTATTTTTTTTTTTGGCAACCCTCAACCCCATCAAACACTTGCGAGAGGGATCCTGACGTGTGCCAACCACTGTTCCTGGTGCAGTGGAGCTGCTGGACGTTGTGGGCGCCAACGAAGCCGGTCCCGCCGCTCCCGCCGGCGCCGCCAAGAAGGCCAAGAAGAACAAGAAGAAGCAGCCCAAGGAGGAGCTCTAAAAGAGAGCCCCCTCACTCCTGTGCAAATGAATGCTCAACTCAGCCCTGAGCTCTTCTTCGAGGGTCGCCCTGTTGTGCTCACGGGCTCTAACCGCTCTCTGGCGCCAAGAAACTTTTGCGCGATGGCCGATAAGATGGTGGCGGAGCTGTTTCAAATATTTGAGTGTGGCCCCAACCCGCTCCTTGGGTCATTGCACTTCGAAAGAAGACGACGACCACGCCGGTTTGAGACAGAGACAGAGATCAAATCGATTGCTCCAGGCGACAACGCGTGGGGCAACGACGTAGTATCATTCACAAGATGGAAGAGAAGGCGCTCGAGGCACTCGGGTGTGGCGGCGGTGGCGGATTCTCTTCCGATCGAGTCGATACGGAGGTGGTCGATCTGTTGGCCACGTTAAAATGTACAGAGCTGCAGCCGTACAAATGGGACAACGATCTGGGCAAGTGGAAGCAGGGGGACTATAGCCTCAAGGCAGCAGCATCGAATTCGGCGATGCCATCGACAGCAGGGGGGGAGGGGGTTAGCAACGCGAATGGAGGAATGGAGGATGTGAAGAAGAGGAAGCTGGTGTTCGTGACCTACAACGTGTGGTTCGGCACGCGCCGAGAGACAAAGGAGGAGCTGCGACCTCGCTTCACCGCCCTCTTCAAAATCGTGGAGAGCAAGGACGCCGACGTGGTCTGCTTCCAGGAGATGACCACCAACATCATCGCCCTCCTCATGGAGCAGGAGTGGATCCGTCAGCGATACTGGATCACCGACACCGATGAGGCCCGCACCTTCCTCGGCTATGGCGTCCTCATGCTCTCCAAGCTTCCCTACAAGCACCTTAAGTAAGTAGGACCCCTGGGAAGCTCACGCATTTCGTTAATCCTCCTCCTCCCCCCC
>CDFA01024693.1:0-13146 GCA_000826305.1 Acanthamoeba healyi | reverse complement strand
TACCTGTTCCAGTTTGGCGATGGCCTGGAGGGCCTTGTGGCAATTGTACTGTCCACCGCCGTACGTCCCCCGCCCCCAGCAATCGATGCCAAAGTAGACGTCGTGGTTACGCTCCCGCGCACGGGCGTGACTGCTGGTGAGCATCTCGTCTGTCCAGGCGTAGTTCACGAACAAGCCATCACTGGCATCGAGGAACATCTCGTTCTTCTCGTTCAATTGGTTTTGCCACCTGAGCCGATTGCGCATTGCAATGGGTCAATGCTCGAAGCATGCTCACTGAGTGGTGAGAGGGAGCGTTACGTACTTGAGGATCCCCTCGCTCGTGACGCTGTCGTACCATATCACGAGGGCGTTGTCGCCAAGCTCGCGCTTGATGGCTTGTCTCATGTAGCCGACAAAGGCAGACATGCGTTGTGCGTTTGCGGGAGAATCGAGCCCGCACTCGATGTTGAAGAACCACCCATCGAAGCCGTAGTACTTGGCCATCGTGACGAGCTTGTCGGCGAAGAAGAAGCGCCCTCCTTCATCTGCCGCGCGAGTGACACACGAATGAGACATCACTCAGCTCTGCTGATAGAGAGACAACTCAAGGGCGCACTCGCTCACCTGATGGGCCGTCCAAAAGGTACAGCGCGTCGGGTTTCGAGACGTCCCATTCTGTGATGAACGTGCCCTGCACAACGTGTAAACGATGGAGGATCAGCTTCTGTATGACGTGTGCCTCTACATGGAATCGTTTCTGTGCATACCAAGACCTTGACTCCGTTTCGATGCGCGGCGTCGATCCATCCAACGGCTATGAGACAAGAGGGAGGCCAGCCACAGGTCAGAGCGCGTTGATCACATGTCGGGTGGGGAAGGGAGGGTGGGACTACGTGGTACGGTGATACGGTGATGAGTAAAGTAGATGTAGGTGTCGATGAACTGCCAGTTGTAAAAGTTGTAGATGTCGTCGGTGCCACAGCCCGACGCAAAGCGATCAGCCAGATAACCGCCCGCCATGTCGTGGCAGTGAATGCTGCTCTCAAAGTGTCCCCCGCCACCACGTGGAGGCGTCAGTCCATCACGGCACATCCAAGATCTAGGATGAACATGAGACGGCCAAGCAGTTGAAGTAGTACCGTTGCTGTCGGTGCAGAGCGTCTTCAACACTGGGCCTCGGGCGCAGCGCCACATGGGATACATTCAAAGGGTCTTTGCCGGGCTCCCAGTCCACCAGCTCGGCGAGATGCTTGATGGGCCTCGACTCTCGTGGCAGCGCTGGAGCGCTGGGTGGCGGATACTCGGGTGTCCTATCGAGGAGAGGTGAGTTCATCTGTGGATCGCACGCATGGTAGAGTTCTCCAACGTACCGAACGTACAGCGAATGAATGTGCTCGCTGGAGATCGCACGGTAGAAGAGATTGGCATCGTGAATGAGGCCGACAAAGGGCACCACGGCGTCGCCTTGATCCGGTTTGCTGATGGATGTTGGCAATCCAGCAAGGAAGATCGGATCTGCAAGAGGTTCATGGTGAGAGCATGAGGGCGTGGTCGCATTGAAGAGGGTGATGAGAGGTGAGAACTACCCCTGGAATATAGATCGATCGGCTCGTCCACTTGGCTCATCGCCGCAACCTCTCCGTTGACAAAGAGCTGAGCGGTGAGTGTCACTCTTGCCCCTTCGTCTTGTCTGCACCTCAATACTACGTTACTCCTGTTGACAACGCGCATCTCACGAGATCAGCATGTCCATCTACGAACTCAAACGAGGAACTCTTGTCTCTGCACTCGGCACTGTGCCTGCGCACCACTGGTTCTCCTTCAGTCGCACGTTTGCACGGAGGCTGTGGCCCTGCAGCTGCCCCGTGACCGTACCGTCGGCCTGCGCCAACAGTCGTTAACGCACGGGGTCGGTCCCAGATGATCCACCTGATGAAGAGCGAGCGCGCGAGAGAAGAGCGATACGTTGAGCCATAGGGCAAAGGCGGGACGTGACGCGGATCGTCCTCGGAACACCAGCACTGCCCGTTCTCCCCACGCGCATCCCCTGTTCTGGGGGTGGTGTGGAGCTTGGCTCCGTGAGTGCATCATCGACGCACCATTCGAGGTGCGCACACACACGTGCATACCACATAGACCCACAGGCTCAGCGACAGCCCCCCGCCACGAGAGTCGCTTCCCAGCACACACCTGTGGTGTGGCCGAGGGTGTCAGCACTTCACATGTCTGGCCTTGGCGCTACCTCTCCCCTGCCCTCCACAGACGCACTTGAAGCCTCCAGGAGGCGGCAACAGGGTGAGGTGGGCAGTGGCGCTGCCGCCGAACGCAGCACACGACGCCAACAGGGGCACCACGCCAGCCCGCCCTTCGTCCCCCGCAGTGCTCATCTCCATGCTTGTTATATTTTCCAAATCATTTTTATTTTTTAAGTGGAATAAAATTAAATTAAGTTATGCGTGGTATGTACAGGCCGCAACGGGCGGCACTACCGCAGCTTGATGGCAGCGTTACGTAGCTGGAGGAAGCGCTGGACGTAGTCGTGCGGCAGAGTCTGGAGGTATTGAAAGACCTCGGCCGACGCGTACCTTAGCCCCGTGCGTGGATCGGTATAGGGCGCCTGTAACATCATCCGACATGCAATCAGTCAAGAGGCATCAGCCCCTTTGGAGAAGGAAGCGGCGTCTGGGGCGCGCTCGCCCAGCACCAAGGGAGAGAGCAAGCGAGGGAGAGGAGAGGTGTAAGGGAGAGTATACCACGAGGCCGGTGATGTCGCAGTACTTCCTAGCGGGCACGAGAGAAGGGGGTGCATTGATGCTGTTATCTGTGATAGAGAAGGATAGGGAGAGACGACGCAGTGACGTTAACGACGTCGTGAGGATCAACTGGCGCAGAAGCAACTGCAGAGCAGAGATAGAGATAGAGAGAGAGAGAGAGGAGCAAAGTAAGTGAGCAGCGCACATGAGGGCACAGATGGCGGTAGCTCCCTGCTGAGCGGCTCCTCAGCCTTGAGTATCTGCTTGAGGTTCTTGAAGACGGGCCGTCGGCCCGCGGCCTGCGCTTCGGCCAGCTTACTTTTGTTCAGGTTCTTGAACGGCAGCTCTTCCACTTCCTGTGTTGAGTCACACACACACACACACTCGCGCTCGAGCGTGAGCATTAGTGCCTTGCAAGGCAGGAGGGGGGCATGGATGGTGGAGGGGGACATGTACCACTTCGCTAACGGCCGGCGACTCATGGGGAGGCGAAAGGTTCCTCTTGTTGTTGGAGCCCCTCTGCTTCGTGGTGGGGGTGGAGGGGGGCGAGCCCGCGCTGTCTTCATCTTCATCCGCGGCTGCGACCTTACGCCTCTTGGCCTGCTGCGCTGCCGCGCTCACGGCCGCCGAGCTCGCACGGGTCGACGCACGCCTTGAGCTCCTCGTGGCCACCACCGGCACCTCGTCCTCATCCTTTGCCGGTGCCTTACGCTTCCCCATCTCGCCCAAACAGTGATTTTTTTTAAAAAAATTTTGCGCTTTTCTCACTGCATTTCATTCATTCCTTGGATGTCAGCGTCATTGCAATGCCACGCTGGCGAACACGGCCGTTCTCGCCCTCGAGTTTGTTTTTTGGGCGGGAGGCTGATTATTCAATTGATTTCCGAACACATACACAGAAGGTAGGAGAGGTCGGAACGAGAACGCACGACCACCCCACCAGACCACCACACAGAGGCGTAGTCGCTCTCGGAAGAAGAGAAGGGGATGGAAGAGCGCCAGCGGTCGGAAACGCCATCAGGCGACAAATACAAACGAAAGGGGGCGGCAGGCGGGAAGAACTCGGTCACCATCAAGGTGGGCATGGTAGGCGACAGCGAGGTGGGAAAGACCTCTCTCATGGTCAAGTACGTGGAAAACAAATTCGACGAGGACTACATTTGTACTTTAGGTTCGTCTCCCCCCCGCAGCCCAATTGCCGAATTCTTACGGCTCCCGGGATTTATTCATTTGATGAGAAAGACTGATCGTTGCAACGCGTGTGGATACAGGCGTTAACTTCATGGAGAAGACGATCAACATTCGAAACAATGACATAAACTTCAGCATTTGGGATCTTGGAGGTACGAGGCTGCGTGAGGCCCTGGTGATGTGTTTCTGTTTTATTTTTATTCCTTGCCCGTTGATCGGGACGGACGGACGACACAACATGGGAGGAGGAGCTCACCCTTGCTTTGTGGTGTGCCGCCAGGTTCGCGGGAGTTCATTGCCATGTTGCCGCTGGTGTGCAACGACGCTGTCGCCATTCTCTTCATGTTCGACCTCTCCCGAAAGTCCACACTCATCTCCATCAAAGAGTGGTTCAGACAAGCACGTGGATTCAACAAGGCATGTGTCGCGCGCTACGCTCCACGCTCTCGCTGCTGCTGTTGCACTCTAGGCTCATGATGTGCGTCGATGCGTTGTTCACCCGCAGGGCGCGATTCCGTTTTTGATCGGCACCAAGTACGATCTCTTCGCCACGTTCCCCAAGGAAGAGCAGGAGGAGATCACAAAGCAGGTACATGCGAGCGCGCTGCTGTCGCAATGATAGGTTGATGAGTGCTGGCGATGGCTGACTTCTCGCGCTTTCCTCTCTTCTCTTTGCGTTTGGCGATCATCAACGAAGGCGCGCAAGTTTGCCAAAGCGATGAAGGCTCCGCTGGTGTTCTGTTCGGCACACTCGTCGGAGAACGTACAGAAAATATTCAAGATCGTGCTCGCCAAGGCATTCGAACTCAAGTGCACGATAGAGCCCATCACGAAGGCCGGCGAAGCGATCCTCGAGTACTAGTGGTGACGCACAAGTCAAACAAACAAACGAGACAAGTCAACTACGCCGGGAGGAGGAGGAGGGACCACAAGGAGAGAGAGACATGGCTTCATCACCGGCGCGCGCGGAGAGAGCAAGATGCACATATCCCAACAGCCCCGAGGGAGCAGTGGAAGCAAGCAAGCTAGGGCCGACGTAACACGACGACCGTGCGTGCGTGCGTGCATGCAGGGAGACCAGGCATACACGCGCGCATCAGGAGTGCTCCTTGTTTGCCTCTCCCCCCTCCCCCCAACACTCCCATTAAGTTTTTTGTTAGCCTGTACACCACTGCTGCACCCCACTCCACCTCTTGCTCGGTCGGTCGGGCCTACACACACCTGAGCGTGTGCTGAGGCGGCGATACGCTGTGATCGGGGTTTCGTCCCCCCCCCGTGCGCCAGTTCCGTAATTCAAGTCGTCACACACAGCCGGACCCGACAATACACGGCCATAGTATTCGTTTTTGTTACAGGAAGTGAGAGCAAGCCCGAGCCATGGCTTCGTCCTCCTTCTTGCGGGGGCTGGCCCTCCTTCTCGCCCTCTTTGCGATCGTCGGTTCTGCCAGGGTACGAGCACAGACCATTCTCCTTCGCTGCTTCGTTCTTTATAACCCCCCCCCCTTTCTCTCCCAAGTGTCTCCATGACTCATAATAACGATCTGTCGTGTCGTACGCCCTTTAGATCAGCAACAAGTTGGATTTCCCGGCGCCTTTCAGCCAGCAGGCCCAGCTGGAGCAGATCAGAGACAGCATCCAGCAGCAGGGCTCCATCAACGCGGCGTCGGTGGGCTCCAAGTTGGCCCTTCAGGTTGATCTTGCTTTCCACTCGGGCAACGTGAGCGTGGGCTACATCAACGCCACCCTCACCGACACGTCCCTCGTCGGTGCGTCACCCTCGAGGCCTTGTCCCTCTGCGCTTTCGTCCAACCTTTCGTCGGCGCCACCATCGGAGTCACGGCGTGTTTTTTCTTTTGTTGGGTGGAGCAACCAACTGACTTCAGTGCACTCACACTGGTGATGGTGGTGGGGTCTGTACGCTTTTAGTGTTGGCCAAGGCCCGCGTGTGGGACGCGACCGTGATCGGCTCGTTCACGTTCTTCTTCCCCACGCCCACGTCGACCGACGTGCAGCTCCAGCTCCACTTCAATGCCGCCTTTGATCTGGCGACGGTCTACGATGCGGTGTTCCCCGGCCACGCCTCGACGCCCTCGTTCCTCCGCGGCGTCAAGTCCACTGAGCTGCTCACCGTGGTGCTCTCCACGTTTGACTATAACTCGTACTCGGCCGGTCTCACCGTGTCGAGCACCGCTGTGCTCCTCACGCCCTCGTCCAACGTGCTCGCCCACGCTCTCTCCACGCTCGACGCCAGCGCGTCGGCCGCCACCTTTGGCACCAACCTGTTCGTGCCGCTGTTCTCGCCGTATCCGACCTACATCGACCTCAAGCTCACGGAACAGGGCAGCTTCGCGCTGACCAGCAACGTCCAGTGCTCGTCGTACCAGCTCACCGTGTCAGTGTCGAGCGCCACCAGCTTCTCCCTGTCGACCAACCTCGCCATCAGCGTCAAGAACCAGGCTCAGCCGATCAGCTTCACCGCCAGCGCCCTGTGGAAGGCCAACACCACGGCCTCCTTCTCGGGCTCGCTCAACGGCGCGTGGAACCAGCCCTTTGGTGTCGAGTGGTTCTCGATCTCTGGCGCCTCGCTCAACTTCGCCGTCGGCTCGCCGGCCACAGCGGACAAGTTCACGGTCTCTGGCAACGCGGTCTTCTCGTTCGCGCCCCAGACCAGGTCGCCCTTCGTCGTGAGCATCCTCGGCTCCGGCGACTTTGTCGTGTCGGTGGCCAACCTGCCGCTGAGCTCGGTCGGCAGCTTCTACTCTGCTGTCACCAAGAGCGCCGCTCCTCCGGCCATCGTTAACGGTCTCGCCCTCAGCGGAAACGTCGGCTTCGCCCTCGCCAGCTTCGCCTCCGGCTCTGTGCCCAAGGGACTCACCCTCTCTGGTACGTTGTACTACGCACACACTCTTGCATCTTTCAAACTTGCGCCACACTTGGCTTCGACTTGCTTACCTTCATTCTCTCCTGCTGTGTGACACCGCCAGCCGATGTCGCGCTTAGCGCCGGCTCGTCCCTTGACAAGGCCGCCAAGACGCTGGCCTCCAACCCTCAGAAGTTTGTGCTTTCGTTGTTCGTGCCCGTCTACAGGTAAGGCACTCTCCCCTTAGAGCGTTTGTCTGTCGATGAATGAACGAGGCAGACACTGATCTGGCTGTGTGATGTAAAGCTCGAACATCGACAACGTCAGCTTCTCGCTCACCGCCACCGGCGGATTTGCGGCCACGAGGAGCGTTTCCATCAGCGCCTACCGCATTGCCGTGGCCATCTCCTCGCAGACCACTGTCTCCATGTCGGCCACCGCTCAGGTCGCGCTCGCTAACCAGCAGCAGCCCCTGACCTTCAACATCGCAGCCAACTGGCAGGAGAACACTCTGGTGCGCACGATTCCCCTTCACTCTCGTTCCTGGTCGGCTGTGTTCCTCGTACTTACATATATGATGCCCTACAGACGACGTTCCAGGGCGCTCTTCAGGGATCGTGGCAAAACCCGTTCGGCCTCAGCTGGCTCAAGTTCGTGTCGTCGGTGTCGCTCTCGATGACTGTGGCGTCCGGACAGGCCAGCTCGGCCCAGGTGACGATCACCGGCACCGGCGACCTCGCCTCAGCGCCCTCGAGCCCGTTCGGCTTTACCATCAGCGCTAGCGAGTCTGGCGACTGGCTGTTCGCCGTGAGCAACTTCCCTCTGGGCACCGTCCCTTCGTTCTACACCACCGTTGCGGGCAGGTCCGCTCCGGCCGTGCTCGGCGAAGTCACCCTCAACAGCCAGGCGAGCCTTACCATCGCCACGTATAGCTCCGGCTCTGCGGCGGAGGGTTTGACTGTGGTCGCTCAGGCGACCGCCACTGGCAGCCTGAGCAAGGCCGCCGCCACTCTCGGTGCCACGTCGACCCGGTCGTACAAGCTGTCGCTCTACGTTCCTCTCTTTGGTGCCCAGAGCCCCAGCACGATCTCGCTCTCTGAGTCCGGCGCGCTTCCGCTGGCCTCCCACGTGCAGCTCAACTCGTACTCGATCAGCGTTGTTCTCTCGTCGGTGCGTGATCAGTCCTTGCTAATGCTTCTCGCGCTGATCCTACAGCAAGCTCACCGCATTTTGTTTCAACGAACTGCAGTCGCCCTCTGTCACCATTGCTGGTGATGTTGCGATCACTGTCTCTGGACAGGTAAACCCGCGCCACATGCCTCACACTCTATTGTGGTCAGATCGCAAGATTGCAACTACTGATTGATCTGACCACTCATCCGCGCAACCGCAGGCCCAGCCCATCAATGTGAACATCAACGCGCAGTGGAGCGAGCAGAGCACCACCGCAACCTTTGCGGGTCAGCTGAGCTCGTGGAACAAGCCGCTGGGCCTCACTTGGCTCTCCTTCCGGTGCGTTTATTCATCGCGCGCGCACACGATGCAATCACGAAATGCTCACACACGTGATCGGCATCACAGAACTTGAACATCAACTTGGTGGTCAGTTCTGGACAAGTGACGCAGCTGTCCTTCGGCGGCAACGCCATTGTCAAGTTCGCCGACTCGCCAGTCACCGCGGCCATCAGCTTCGACAACAAGGGTGACGTCGTCGTGACCGTGTCCAACATTCCTATTGGCGGCCTCGACTCCTTTACCGCGATGTCGTCGGCGCCGTCCCGCCGCACTACATGGCCGAGCTCAACGCCGTTCAGGGCACTGTCTCGTTCACTGTTGCCACCGCCTCCATCGGCAGTGCCAGGAAGGGTTTCGCTCTCACCGCACAGATCCACCTGCTCGAGGGCACCCTCTCCAAGGCTGCCAAGGTACAACCCACCCACTCGCGACACTAGCGCACATGCGCGTACTGCGTGACTAAACCTGTCATCCGATGCAGACGCTGATCGCTTCGCCTAGCTCGCTGACGTTCGACCTCAACCTGTTTGTCCCGATCTTCGATGCCGACCCCACGGCGATCTCACTGGCGTTGACTGAGTCCGGCAGCTTCAGCCTGACGCGCAGCATCCATTTCCAGCAGTTCCAGCTCTCGCTCGTTGTGACCAGCGGTCAGCAGACCACCATCGCCCTGGGTGCCCAGCTGGCTATCGCCCTCGCTCAGCAGTCGCAGAGCCTCGTGTTCAGCGTCAGCGGCAAGTGGGTCGAGGACACCAGCGTGTCGTTCATTGGTCAGCTTGTCGGTCAGTGGAACAACCCCTTCGGCGCACACTGGCTCGCCATCAACTCGGCTTCTGTGGCGGTCACCGTGCAGCAATCCGTCGTCCAGTCGCTCTCGTTTGCCGGCGGTGCCGTTGTCACCTTCGACTCCAGCTCGGTCTCCACCGCGTTCTCGATCGCCACCGACAATGACTTCGTCGACATCACGCTCGTCGCTCAGGTCGATGCCAAGTGGACCATCGCTCAGGTGGCCAAGAGCGTCGCCGGCCGTTCCGTACGTGTATCATATCTTCACGCATTGCGCGCATGCGCAAAGTCTCTTCTCACGCGATTATCTGTATCCAGCCGGCCATCGTCAGTGGCGTGAACGAGAATGCCGCGTCTCTCACGGTCATTCTGTCGACCTACGCCCATGGCACCACCAAGACCGGCCTCACCATCCAGACCAAGGGTGCGGCACACTCCCCATTCTGTTTAGTGTGATTGAGTGATCTCACGCTTTTTCCTTCATTCTAAAGGTGCCATCACTGGTGAGCTTCTTCGTCGCGTGCACGCCCTCCAGCCCAAGAAGATGGACAGCGTCCAGTTCGCCGTATGCGCACCCTACTCGCAGTTCGCACTGGCTCTATCTCATGTGGTGACGATGGGGAATTGCAGGTTGATTTCAACATTCCTCTCTTCACGTCGGATCCTCTTGACCTGTCGCTCACTCTCGAAGTCGACACCGAGGTCGCCATCACCGACGACTTGGCTTTCGAGAAGCTCGCTCTCGAGATCGACGCCCTCCCGCTCTCCATCTCCGCCGATACCGAGTTCAAGGTACGCTCTCGCCATCTGCTCGCGCCGTGTTCGCTCTCGTCCTCACGGCCTGAGATCGTCGTATGAGTGCAGGCCACCTTCACCAAAAACCCGCCTCTGCTGTTCAACATCATCGGCGACTTCAGCGAGGACGGTCAGGTGAGCCTCACAGGCGACATGATCGGCACGTGGGAGAATGTGTACGGCTTCAAGGGCTTCGACGTGTCCGACGTCGTGCTCGAGATCGGTTTCGACCCCGTCATGTGCGCCATCGATGGCGCTTGCCTCTCCGACCTCGGCCTCGGCTTCAACCTCACCGTACGTCGGCCTGCATGCCTCGCTTTGGCTCTCGCTTTATATGGCAATGTCGCTCACCGTTCGAGTGCAGATGGGCACCAAGACGGTGTCCTTTGATGGCAACATCGCGGTGCCGGACTTTGAGGACGTCTTCGCGCGGGGCGCGATCACCGGAACCGACGGCATGGCTTTCACCATGCTCGACGTCGTCCTCGAGTGGAACCGCATGTTCCCCCACTGGAAGATCCCGACCAGCGACGTGCCCGCCAACTGGGGCCTCAGAGACACTTCGTTCTACTTTGCGCCCAAGGACGGCACCTTTGGCGGCGTCACCTACCAAGAGGGCTTCTCCTTCTCCGGTACGCCAACCACGTGCCTGTCTGTTTGTGTCTGTCGGCCATGCACAATCTGAACTGGGTCTAACCCCTTGACCCCGCACACGTACGTGCAGGCGGCATCACGCTCTTGGACATGGAACTGGACTTCACGGTCGACTGCAGCGAGCACAACGTCGGCTTCTGCGACTTCTCCATCCACGTCAACCTCGATTTCGAGCTCTTCTACAAGATGATCAAGAGGGAGGTCGACCTCCTCAACGAGGACCTCGCCACCACGGTACCGTGCTTCTCTCACTCACAAGTGGGTGCCGTATTGGCGAACACGCTTGCGTACTGATGATCACTGACTGACGTCCCATCTGGCGTGTGCGTGCCACATACACAGGGAGGCGAACTGATCTTCTTCAAGCTGGACAGCCTCTCGCTCACGCGGTGGAGCGCCAAGGACTACGCGGCGGGCACGCTCCCGCGCTGGCAGATCGGCCTCACGGTCTTTGACAAGAAGCACACGCTCGACTTTGCGGTGGAGCAGTGGGAGTTGGCCTCGTCCTTCAGGGGCTTCTTCCACAAGTGGCTCAAGTCCGTCTTCTAAATCAAGTTCGCCCGCGGCCTTTCCCCCGCTGGCTTTGCCAGAGCCTGCGCCGAAGCCAGGCCTCGCCACCACCAAACAAGACCTTTTATGCATCTATGCCGTTTTATCCACGTTATTCAACTCCGCTTAGTGCCGGTTGGCATTTGGTTGTCGTAATTTTATCTCCGATTACGCAAGTGAGAGTCGTTTAATCTGCATGCCGCATTTCACCGGACTCGCCAGCCGTTGCAAGCTAATGCCGGGCTATTACCGTGAACGAGCCGCATTGTGATTGACGTCAATCACACGGGGACATAAAACAGCACGACGAGCTCACACCACCGCCGTTTGGGCACAACCATGGTGTGCTCTCTCTTGTCTCTGAGTTTGCTTGCGCCTTGACGCAGTACCATCCTCTTCTCTCTCGTCTACCACCTTCTTGTGCGCGCACGTGCGGCCAACCATACTTGCCCCCGAGGTCATGCACAGGAGTTCGACCGCCACCGCGAATAACCCATCTTCTACTTCATCTACGACAGCTTCGTCTTCTCTCGCTAGCCGGCTAGAGCAGCAGCAAGATGTAACGGGCGGCCTGGTGGTGCCCACCGTCACTCCTACTTCGACCTCGATGGCCGACGCGGTGCTGCGGGGTGGCTCGGAGGCTCGCGCGGCTGTGGCCGGCTGGCTCGCCACCCTCGCCGCGAGAAACGATGGACGAGACTTTAGTTGCACCCCCGCGCGCAGGCGGCGCCGAGCCCCGAAGCAGGCCACGACCGACGATGGGGGCGAGGGCGCCCCACCCAAACCGCCCGCGGATCCCGCGTCGAGGGCAGCCCCCGCGGGGACAAAAGGAGGAGCCCCGCCGCGCGGATCGACCAAGACAACATCATCTTCTGCTACCACATCCACGAAACGGCCTCATGCCTCGACCAACTCCTCGTCGTCTTCGATGTCGTCGCTTCGTTCTTTGACATCTTCGTTCTCTGCTACTGCGGAGTCACCGCACGAAGTTAGTTTCAAGAAGCGCCGAAAGACTACGGGCCTCGCCACGCGGGTCGCGCACAAGGCGGGAAGAAACAAATCCGAGGACGAAGGTTCCACATCCACCCCCACCACCGCCTCGTTATCGTCGTCCTACCCCGCGCCCTCGAGCAGTCCCGCGGCCGACACCCTCCCGCACTCCTCGTTCCCGCCCCTGCCCTCGCCCTTCCCCGTCGACTTGCCGCACTACTCCCCTGCGACGCCGTTGGGCTACCATCACCACAATCCACATCTTCAGAACCCACACCCGCACAACCACGCGCCAGCAAGCGGCTGGGGCGGCGGCCGACCTCCATACGGCCGCTCGGGCTCGTGGAGCGGTGGACACTACCAGCAGCAGCAGCTCTTCTCGTCAACTGGCTATGGAAACACAACCTACCCCGCTCCGCCTCAGTGGGACGCGCAACAGCGCTGGAACGCTCACCACCACCATCAGCAGCAGCATGCGGGGCTGGGCGGCCTCTACGGCGAAGAGAGGAAGTGGAGCATGCCCGCAGTCCTCGAGACGACTTCTCACTACGGCGGCCCCGGCGGAAGTGGCGGCGCGGAAGAGGATGACTGGGACGCCTTCATCCGCGTCCTCCGCACCAAGACGGTCCAGCAGGAGGGGATCACAAGCAGCGGGCCGCCGATGGCAGACCTGCGGCAGTACCACCTTGAAGAGATCTCACACCCGTCCGCGCTCGGCGATCTGCTGCTCCAGCGGTTACCGGCCGGAGTGGCGATGACTCAGCCCTCTGCTCCGGATGATGTTGCCCCCTGCGCTCTGGATGATGAGGTCGAGGCCCTCCTGCGAAGCGTACTGCCGTCATGAAAAGCTGGTTGATGACCGTCACAGGAGCGCTGTGTAAAGTATGTAAATTGGGGGAGTAAACACTTGGCGCAAAACAAAACCTGGCTGTTCTTATGTTGGTCGGACCCACGTAGGCCCGTTCGCCTAGGAGGCTCCTTGCCGCCAGAGTGGAATCAGTTCGGTGTGAAAAAAGGTTGGAGGAGAAGGGTATCGATCCCTTTACCTCTCGCATGCTAAGCGAGCGCTCT
>CDFA01024678.1:0-21478 GCA_000826305.1 Acanthamoeba healyi | reverse complement strand
GGGGGGGGCAGAAGCTGCATTTTATGTTTTGTGAGTGTACGTACACGCCAGGAGCGACCATGGCAAAGTTGAGCGGGGGAATGAAGAGCTGTTCCTGGTCGTCCTGTTCCAAACTCATCATGATGAACGAACGTCGTTCCCTCTCTTCTGTGTGGCCTGGGCAAATTGACAAACGGATCTGCAACTGAAAGAAAACAAAAGAAATTAAATAATCTACTTGGGAAAGAAAAGAAAAATTAAATTTATTTTATTTGGAACCTAAAGATGAGCGCGAGGACGTGCAAGAGGGAGACCGGGCTGTCGCCCGTCGTGTACCGGAAGCTGGAGAACGTGTTCAAGGAACTCCAGACCCTCTTCCCCTCCACCCCCTCCTGCGCCATCGTCAACGCGCAAGGCGAGCTTCTGTACGTCCCAATTTACATTTTATTTTGTTTTTATTTTTTAATTTATTTACAATTCGATAGTTCAACTGACAGATTATATTTTTATTTGTGGAACTCAATTATTTATTCATTCATTTATTTAATTTTATTGCTTGTGGTGCGCAGCTACGCGTTCGGGGAGGAGGCTAGCGCGGGTATCCAGGAGGACATCTGCCTCACGCTCCAGAAGCTCAAGCGTGCCGCCGTCAAGTTTGGTGCGCTGCGCTCTCCATGATCCTCCGCTCTCTTGCTGATGGCGGCTCGATCGAGGCAAAGCTGGTGCGATCGCGCGGTGTGACTGATGACGGCCGTGTTGTGTGCCGAATGCGCTGCGCAGCCGAGACGCAGGGCGAGAGCGAGTGCTCGCTACTTCGGGTCAAGGGCACCAAGCAGATCTTCTCCTGCTATCAGATCGGCGAGAACGTAACGCTCCTCTCCGCGCTCCCCAATCGTGGCGTTGTGCGTGCGAGCGTGAGCGCGCGTGTTGTGGGTGTTGCAGACTCTTAACTCCTTGATGTCATGCGTGCGTCGCACTACCTGCCAGTTCATGGCCTTCTTCACGCCGCTGCCCGTGGACGAGGAAGTGGAGAGCGTGCAGACGGAGCTAAGAATGCAGGCCCTGTGCGAGGAACTCAGGCTCATGCTCCTCGGTACGCACGCCGCCGCGAGACCCCCCACCCATCAGAGTGCAAACTAACCCTCGCCCTGCAGACGCCAACTTGGGCAAGGTCAATTGAGTCTGACCTGCTCGCTCAGCCCGTGCAGCACCCAGGCATCGTGTACATGCACACTTGTAAAACCTTCCATAAATCCGACCTCGTCATCGTGCCCAACGTCGAGAGGTTGCGTGGCGATGTCCACGCCCAGTTCCTATCACCACTACATGAATCCTGGTGCAAATTTCATTCGAGTTTCAAGTCAGCATTTCACACACCCCCTCCTCTTCAGCGGCATGCGCACTGCACACAAGACGTAACACAGCGCAGTAGAGTACGCCTTCCCCCCACCCTGTGTGTGTAGGCGCGGTTTGCCTCTCCACAACTGATGGCGTGCGTGTGCGCGTGTGTGCGTGCGTTCTCATCGGCACCACAGATGGAAGGAGGAGCAGCAAGCAGACCGCTCGGAGCCACGCCGCTGGTCGACCTCGTTTCCGAGGCGCAGAGTTTGGTCGTGCTCGACCACACCGACTCAATCGACGAGGCGCTCCTCGTACGGCACACCCTCCTTCCCTAAGCGCCCAAGCCAGAGAGCGAAGCGTTGGCCTTCCCTGACCGTGGAATGGCTGCTGCCCTGCGAGCGTGCGCGCGTGCAGAGGCTAGCCCAGTTCGGCATTCAATCGGCGCCCATCTACAATCGTCTCACCAATCAGTTCCTCGGCTCGGTAAGACATGCGCCCGCGCTCTGGGTGAGTGTGTATGGCCTTCTCACCTTTACGGGCTTGCGTGTGCGTGTGCGTGTGGCGTCGAGACACAGGTGGACGTGATGGACATGGTGGCATTCGTGGTGGGTGTGTCTTCGCAATCGGGCGAGGCAGACATCAGCGAGGCCATGCACAGACAGTTCCAACGACCGGTGTTTGACATCATGAGTACGCACCCGCACACGTCCTCCACTCACGTCGGCTTCTGCTGTGTCGAGACAGAGCAGCGCCTGATCACTGTGTGTGTGTGTGTGTGTGATATGCGGGTGACTGTGCAGATGCGTCGGACACTGACCCATTCCTGCCGGTCCCCACGCACAGCCATCTGGGCGAGGTCCTCCACCTCTTCTACTCTCAAGGCATCCACAGGCACGTCTCCCAGGTCTGACGCCTGTCGGCGCACACGACAAGCTAGAGGCGTGTCGCTGACTGTGTGTGGTTGACCACGATAGGCTGCCGCTGGTGGATTCGCAGAACGACCTGGTGGGCATCGTGAGTCAGTGGGACATCGTCAACTTCCTCAATCAGCACAAGAGCCGACCCGAGCTGGTGAGGCAGGTACGTGTGTTTCTTGCGGCGTTATAGGACGAGATCCGCACACAAGGCTTGTCCTCACTCGCTCGCTCGCTCGTGTGCTGATCGTCAAACAGATGAACAAGTCCCTGCACGAGCTCGATCTGGCGCCTGGTAAGGTGGTATCCGTTTCGCATCGGGCCACCCTCAAGGACTGCTTCACCGCCATCATGGGGTTCCGCACTCCCCTCTTCTCTCTCTCTCGTTCTCTCTCACACGTCTCTTGCTGACGTCTTTCCCAGCTACAAGATCTCTGGCGTAGGGGTCGTCGACGAGACCGGCCGCCTGATAGGCACCATCTCCGCCTCCGACCTCAAGGTCCGACTCGCTCGCTCAATCCTCAATCGCGCCATCGTTTGATCATCATCGTGTGCGTGTGTGCGTGTGCGCATGTGCAGGGCGTGACGCAGGAGAACTTTGTCACGCTGAGCCTGCCGGTGGCGGACTTCATGAAGGCGCGGCACAAGGAGGGCGCGCTCTCGTGCCTCCGGGAGGCCACGCTGGGCCAGGTGACCGAGGTGGTGGCGCGCACGGGCCTGCACCGCGTGTTCGTGGTCGACGCCGCCCACAAGCCCATCAGCGTGGTGACCCTCACCGACATCCTGCGCCTCGTCTCCCCTCACCTCCCCGTCCACTTCTCCTAACTCTTCCCATCATCAACCAACTGGACAGAACCTTAAGATCGTCATCATCCATCTTCATCTTCATCTTCATCTTCATCTTCATCGAAACCACCTCCATGCGGGCGTGTTGATGTACTGTAGTTGGGGGTTGTTGTTTGTTGGAGGTTGCGCACACAACACACTTACAGTCCAACTCGGTGATTGGGTCGCAGTTTGGGGGGGCCTGTTGAACCAGAATCGACCAATTGTGGGTCAAGGTCAAAGACCAGAAGCTGGCGTCCCCGCTTGTCCGTCGTTGCTAACGAGCAGAGGCCGGTGTCAGCTGACCAAGCGCCAAGCCTTCATTCTTTCTTTTCCGCATTTTCCCTCGTCTCATCTCCATGTACGCTCCATCTCTTTCATTTTGGTATGTCGTGACTTTCATTGATTTGAATTTCATCATGTGGTGGCGCAGAGATCGAAAACTTGCAAGTAGAAATCCAAATCTCTCTTGTAATTTGAGGAAGAGAGGAAAAATGGCATCTTCGGCACAGGTAGAGGTCCCCACGTCGTCCCTGCAGGCGGAGCCGCATCTGGTGGAGGTGGCAGAGGTGCTGCCGGCCCAGAAGGATCACGATTACCGGTCCTACGCCAATGCGCCACAGCACGTCGTGCGTTTCTACCACGAGAACCATCTCAATCAGACCCACGAGTTTGCTTTGGCTCAGAAGCTCAAGTATGGCGCCCTCAACAGCGGCTTCGAGATGGGCATCTGGTACGCGCGCTCTTCCCATCATCTCTTCTCGCGCTACACAACATTTCTACGCAAATTTCCATCGATTCATTTTTTGATCGATGTGCAACGTGCACACGCAGGGAGGCTGCCGAGATGCTGAACGAGCTCGTGGACGAGTCCGACCCCGACACGTCCGTTGCTCAGATCGCCCATCTGCTGCAGACTGCAGGTGCGCGTCCTCTACAACGCCTGCATCGTATTGTGCACTACTCAGACGTCTTGGCATCTACAGAGGCGCTGCGTGTGGCGTACCCGGGCGAGGAGTACGACTGGCTCCACCTGACGGGCTTCATCCACGACCTGGGCAAGGTGCTGGGACACCCCAAGATGTTCAACCAGCCGCAGTGGGCCGTGGTGGGCGACACCTTCCCCACGGGCTGCGCCTACGCGCCCGACATCATCTTCTCCGAGTTCTTCCTCGAGAACCCTGACATGACCCACCCCGTCTACTCCACCAAGGTGCGTCAGAGCCCAACAGTCCTCTTCTTCCTCCACGTGAGCAACATCGTCATCTTCATGGTTGCTCACGTGAGCTGAGATCTTGTGCACAGTACGGTGTGTACGAGCCCAACTGCGGCCTGGACAACGTGGTGATGTCGTGGGGTCACGATGAGTACATGTATCAGGTGTGCGCGGGCAACAACTGCACCCTCCCCGCTCCCGCGCTGCACATCATCAGGTACGCGCTTCCAGCCCAACGATGATGGTGAAGATGATGAAGCGCACACGTATGTGCGATCAGTCTGCTGACTTGTGGCGACCGACCATGCAGGTTCCACTCCTTCTACGCGCACCACTCCAAGGAAGCCTACACCCACCTCATGAACGAGCACGACCGGGACATGCTCGTGTGGCTTCGAGTACCCGCTCCACATCCTCATCCTTTCCCAAAGAGCAAAGTCAGCTGGCAGGACAACGTCAACGTCATATCTGACTGGAGTTCCTCTCCGTGTTTGTGTCCTTCAGGCCTTCCAAAAGTGTGATCTCTACAGCAAGGTGGACGAGGTGATCGACGTGGACCAGCTGAAGGCCTACTACCAAAAGGCCATCGCCAAGTACTTCCCCAAGACCCTCAAGTGGTAGGCAAAGAGACAAAGAGACACACATAGAGAGGGAGAGAGACGTTCGTCTTGATGGAGAGGTGTTCTTCTTCCTCTACCCTCTTTACACATGTACACAAACAACGCTACACGCATACTGCACATACCGTAGTTTTCCCCTGCATTTTCTCTCTGTTTTTATTGCGGAAACGAAAAACATCCCAGGATTTTGAGGCGCTGTGCCGATGCTGGGCACGACGGCGGTGGTGGAGATGGGGTCGGGTAGCGTGAGGGCGGGCCTCGCTGGCGAAGCCGCACCGCGGGTGGTGCGATCGAGTGCTTGCGCGAGCAACGGGACAAGACCGGTATCCAAGGGCCGCGTGGTTGACCGGGAACTCTGGGAGGCCACCCTGCACGGCGCGCTCACAGACGTCCTCGCCGGCCAGCGTGACGAGCGGAAGGAGACCGGGCTCGTGCTCGTCCATCGCCCCGATGAGCCAGCACGCGAGAAGGAACGCGCCAGCGAGTTCGTATTTGAGAGGTACGTGTGTGTCTGAGCACAGTGATCGGCGATTGGGTTCAGATCATCAGGACTCACGCGTCACACAGGTGCGGCTTGGGACTCCTGAGCCTGGCCGACAGCGCGGTGGTGGCGCTGCATGCAGCGGGCAGCGACACCGGCGTGGTCGTGGATTGCGGCTACGACTCTTCGCACGTCACCACCGTATACGCAGGCCACAGTACGCTCAATCACATCTTTGGCGCCCCATCGTCGGCGCAGTCCTCAATTGCTGAGCGAGATGATGGTGGTGATGGGGTCGATCACATGATGATTCATACAGATGGCGGGGTGTGCAGGTTTCACTGACGTGACGGCGTTCAGGGCTATCGACATCGGCGGCGAGCACCTCTCGCGTGCTCTCCAGACAAGCCCGCGCCTGGCTGCCTTGCAGCTAACAGCTGCAGAGACCAACATGATCAAGGAGCACACCGGTTTGCGCCTCGTCGTCAGATCAGTTCCCTATCTCTAGTTCATCACCGCTCATCACAGTGGCGCTCAGGAAGAGCCACGACGCAGTACCGAGAAGAGTGCGCGCCCTACGTCACATGGCGACAGGCAGCAGAGCCGACGTGGAAGCTGCATGGCAGTAGCTTCAGCTATCTGTCGCTCCTACCGGGCGAGATCATCGACCGCGTCATGCGCTACGCCCTCCCGCCGGCACCGGCGAGGGCCACGGCGGCACTGCCCGACGGACGCGCGATTGGCTTGGACGAGGAGGCGATCACCTGCGTGGAGTCTCTGTTTGAGCCTTCGATCGCAACAGGGCAGATCGATGTCGCGCAGGAGGGCTTGACACAGGCGCTGCACTGGGCGTACTGGCGAAGCGATCTTGACGTGCGAGCCACAGTGTGCTCCACTCCTGCTCGCTGGTCGTTCTCCTCTTCATCTACTTCCACTGCCTGCAACTCTAGCGCGTGCGTGCGTGTGTGTGTGCGTGGCTGACTCAGAGACGCGTCTTGTCCACAGGCGGGACGACCAAGTTTGCAGGCAGAGCACCGCTGGCTGGCTCACACTGCTTGCTCGATGTGGTGCGCGCGTGCTGATGCGCTCTCTTTGCTTTGACGATCTGTGCAGGATTCGCCGACAGGGTGATTGCGGCGCTGCGAGAGGAGGTCAACCCGGTCATCCGGTTGCGCGTCACCGACCTCCCGGAGCACGACAGGTCAGTCTATCCCTGCTCCATCCCGTGCGCACGCTCGGAGGATGCTCACACGGGAGGTTTCATTCTGTGCGCGCGCGCGTGCAGCCAAACACTGTCGTGGGCGGGTGCATCTGCCACTGGCGATCAGGCGGCCTGGATCAGCCGCGAGCAGTACGAGGAGCACGGTACACACGCCAGCGCACCATATGGCCGCACTCAGCCGCACATGTGGATGAACAGGGACTGATGGTGCGTTGCATTCACAGGCCCTGGCATCGCTCACAGATGCCTGTAACATAGATAGAGAGAGGGAGGGAGGGATACAAGTTCACTGCTGCGTCGGAGGCGATGCCACGATGGCGTAGCCGGTCCCTAGGAACATGCCACAACCACAAACAACGGGACATCAGTTACACACCGTGCGCGAGGTTGCGAGGTCGCTTGAGGGGAGTGGAATCGCGACAGCAGCGCGCGGTACCTAGGTGGTAGGTGGTCTTCTCGTGGACCACCAGCCCGGCTTCTTCGACGAGCTTGCTGATGTCTCGGTTCCACCAACAGCCCCACTTTTGTGCGTGTCTGTCTCGCAATGCGCGCATCAGCTGTGTGCGCGCGTGCGTGCGAGAGAGGGGCAATCGTACCTCGGCGCACGGTTGTCGATGTACGAGGCGAGCCACTTGTGTCGTTGTGGCCTGCCGTGCTCGAGCAGCAGGATGCGCGCTTTCCCATCTGCGCGCACACGCCCGTCGATTCACGTGAGTTGTGCGTGTACGCCGCGCGAAGCCTTCACGCGTGCCGGTGTGCCTTGCGTACCCTTCTTACAGACTCGCTGCATCTCCTTCAGCACCTTGACGGGATCGGAGAAGCTGCACAGGCCAAAGGTGTCCACCACCTACATAACGACGTGGTCCCGTGTTGACCGAGTTAGGACACACGCCACCACCACAACGCTTAATTCCGTGTCTCAAGATGGACACCGTGCCGTGTCGAAGCTGTCATCGGGGAAGCTAGAGAGATCGTGCGCGTCCGTCCTGTGAAATGTGATGCGTCGCTTCTGCTCCTCGCTGCCTGATGGACGGACGGACGGACACGTTGCGCGCATTGCATCAGTTTAGCCGATGATGGCCTGGCACGCTGATGCAGCAAACTGTGAGGTTTGTACCCTGCTCCATGAGCTTGGTGCGGGCAACGTCGAGCATGCCCGGCGATGCGTCGGTGGCCGTCACGCGCGACACTGCCGGACCCATCGGGTACAGCAGCAGGTTCCTCCCTGTGTCACACACCACATGCAGGAATTGTAACTAAATTCCTCGAATTAACTAATATAAATACCTAAATTATAAATAAATAGTGTACCGGTGCCGCAGGCTATCTCGAGGACCTGGCCGCGAGCGTGGGTGGAGAGGAGGTTGGCTCGCTGCTTGAGCACTCCCGTCACTCGCTCGTCCCTGTCCACGGCCGCGTCGTAGCCTCCGGCCAGACCCTCCCACACGCCCTCTGGCACTCCGCTGCTGCAGCACGCACCGTCACCGCTTGTGGTCGGCGCGGGCCGGAGGTACTGGTACATGCCCCACGCGGCCCCCGCGTACACCACCAGCCCGGCACCCGCCCATGCCACCTTCCGCTTCATGTTGTTGTAGTGTCTACGTTTTATGTTTATTTCATGATTTAAATTTCCTTTGTTCTTTTCTTTTCCTTTGTCTTTTCTCTGTATATTTTCATTCGCTGGTCCCAGACATGCTGCATGCGAGCAGGGCTACGATGTCTGGATGATCACGGCCAGCCTCGGCGGGTGTGCTGCCTGCAGCGGATCGAGCCTGCACGTCTGCGCCGCCCTCCACGAGCACGCGCACACACTCGACGGATCCGGCGAACGCGGCGGTGTGCAGCGGAGTCCATCCGGTCATGTTGGATACCCGCACGTCGGCCTCGCACTGCTGCACGAGCAGCCGGACGCACTCCTCGCGCCCGGCCTCGCACGCCAGCTGCAGCGGCGTGTTGCCCACGTTGTTGCGAGAGTCCACCGCCGCGCCGCCGCGTGCGAGGAACGTGATCAGCTGAGCGTGGCCATAGAAGGCCGCATAGTGCATCAGCGAGTTGCCGTAACCGTCGGCCGTGTCCAGCGTCAGATCGGGACCGCCGCAGTGACGGATCGTCTTGCGCACCACCTCGAGCTCGCCGTCCTTGACCGCCTGGATGAGCACGTTCTTCTTGGAGGCCGCGCCTCCGCTCGCGGCCGAGGCCATGAAGTCCTGGAACGCCTTGGCCTCGCGCGGCGCGAACGCCTGGGTGTCATCGCACTGGAAGGTTGGGAAGCTGGTCACCACCGGGCTCGATATCTGCTCCGGGTCGTCCCGGGCGCTGCGCGATGAGCCGTTGTCCTCGTGCGGGTCCTCCATGGCCTGGTCTCCTTGCTAGTGTGAAAACGGCAAAGTTCGGCAAAAGCACGCATGGCGCTTAGCACCGCATACCGCGCATAACTTCGAAAAAAAGGGACACCGCAGCGAAAACACGCCTTTTTGCCTCGGTCTCGTGTAGCGCCAAGTAGAGCTCCCTGAGGCGACCTCGCAAGCAGCACCCCCGCATCGAAGGAAGGAGGAGCGCGTGTAGAGAGAGAGCCCTCAATCCTCCACTCCCCATTTTCGCCCGCAGCACAGTGTGAGACAACACGGTACGCATACACACGACGCGCATGAGCAACGCACTAGAGTGCTCTTGTGAGGGCGATCATCAAAAATGGATTGAACGATTTTCCCATTGCTCGCTCTACACGCGCCGTTGATCGAGTGGATCTCTACTGACCCGTTGTGCGCGCACAGGCACTACAAAATGGCGTTTCTTGAAGGCTTGTGGATGCTCGGAGCGAGCTTCCTGGGCACCCTGTTCCTCTTCATCACGTGGTTCCACCCGGCCTTCTCGCTCAACGAGGTCTTCTTCTTCTCGATCGTGTTCAGCATCCTGTCATCGAGCTGGATCGGCTTCATCGTTCAGGGCTTCTGGTACCAGGAGTTCAACGAGCAGGGCATAATCATCTCGAATGCCTTCTTCACGGTCCTGATGCTCCTCTACGCCAAGTCGGCCTACAAGAAGATTAAGATGTCGATCGAGAACTTCCGCTTCATCGTCACCACGTCGAGCAGCGCTCCCTTCTCGGCGAGCAAGAACAGCAACTCGCTCTACGCTGAGATGTTTCGCGAGTACGTGCGCAATGGCAACGGCATGATGTTCCACATCTTCGCGATGCTCTGCTTCGTCATGTTCTACATCCTCTTCGATCATCACTCGCTCTCGATGCACGATGGTGCCTCCTACTCGGGCGGTGGCTGCTGGGGCGACCTTGCGTTCCACCTCGACATCATCAGCTCCTTCCTCTACGGCCCCAACATGCACTTCAAGCCTTGGGCCCTCGCCAACCCCATCTATTCGGGCACCACCCTTCAGTACACGCTCCTGCCCGATTACCACTCGGCCATGCTCATCAAGGGCGGCTTCTCCGTGCGCCACTCCCTCTTCGGCCCTGGCGTCCTCATGGCCTGGTCCATCTGCTGCCTCCTCTACTTCTACACCTTCCGCTTCACCGAGGGCAGCAGGGGTACGCGCCGCAGACCCCACGCCCCTCGTCTCTCCTCTGATCGCTTTTTGTCGATCCAATCGTGCCTCAAATCTCGTGGAGGCCGCCTCCTTTCCTCGCTCAACCCGCTCGCTGCCGCGTGTTAATTACGGTCACACTGACGCGCCCTTCGCGTGTGTGTGTGCAGCTGCCGGTTGGTTGGCCGTGCTCTTCTTCTGCTTCTCAGGCGGTGTGGGCTTCTTCTCGTGGATCCACAAGCACGGCATGACTTGGTCCGGTACGTCCTCGCAGCCCGTCTCCGTCTCCTTCTCCTCGTCATGCAAATACCTCCTCTTACGTCTGTTTGCCCTCTTTCGTTGTCATATCAGGACTTGTTGATAATGACTTTGCTCAGCACTGGGAATACGGCGAGCTCTTCTGGTTCCAGTCAATCACGCACGTCCTAATTCCTCAGCGGTACGTTGGTGCTCTTGACCGATCGCCTGTGTTGTCTTGTGTTGGCCCAGCAAAGATGGAATTAAGCTCACCGAGCTCTCTTCTTCACGCGTCTCCGCTTCTCTCTGCGCTTATAGAGCGGCGTTGTTCGGCTACCCCGGCGTGTTGATGATCTTCATCCTCCTGTGGACCGCCACCAGCGCTCCTTTGTGCCACTCGCTGACGCTCAAGGAGAAGAAGAGGATTTTCATCGTGGCTGGCATCGTCGCCGGCATGCTTCCGTTTTTCCAGGCTCACTCGTGGATGGGCGTGATGGCCGTTCTCGGCGTCTACGGTCTCTCAGAGACCTTCAAGTGGGTCAACGAGCCCTTCTACTTCCTCAACTGGCTCCGCTTTGGTATCATCTCTGTCGTGTGGGCCTTCCCTCAGTTCGTCCTCTTCGCCCAGCGTGGTAAGGAGTGGGGCTTCGCTCAGTTCAAGCCTCTCTGGTACATACAGCTCGCCTTTGGTTTTCTTGTGTTGTTCCCTTTCCTTGCTCCTGGCGTCATATCGCCTCTAACTGTCGTGTATCATCACCGTCACCCCTCAGGACCGACACCGCTTTCTCTGGCCACGGCAACCCGATCATGTTCTGGTTCTACGCCCTCGGTCTCTTCGTGTTCCTCAGTCTCGGCTTCTTCTTCATCCTCAATGGCAAGCAGAAGTACGCTCACACCACTGACATCAAATAGTAGGTCGATGTCTTACTCACACACCGGCAACTACAGGCAGTGGTATTTGGGTCACCTCGCGCTGTTCGCGTTCGCCAACCTGTTCCTTCTGCAGCCGTGGACCAAGGACAACATCAAGATCATCAACATCTACATGTTCGGTGCCTCGTCCGTGATCGGTCTTGGCCTCGTGCGTCTCTTCAACCGCGACAACACCGGCGTCAAGGGCAGGCGGGACAAGCTCTCCGCGCCCTCGCCCATCGCTTCCCCCCACCAGCGCTTCGAGCAGACCCAGTCAATTATGGATCCGATCTACAACTCGCCCGTCGTTGTCAAGTTCAACGAGTTCCGCGCCAACCCGTTCTTCCAGACCTCCTCCTGGGCCACCACGCTCAAGGTGATCGTCGTTTTGGTCGTCATCTCTCTGTGCTTCACCGGCGTGATCAACGTCATCCGTGAGCCCAACCTGCACTGGAAGTTCCAGGACAATGAGGATCTGGCCATGGGCCAGTGGATCATCGACCACACTGACCCCCACGTACGGCCCCACCTTTCTCCACCTGCATCGAACCGCTCTGGCGTTGGCTGTTGTCGTGCCAGAATGCTCGATGCTGATGGCTGTCCTTTCTTTTGCGTCACAGGCTGTGTTCGCGACCAGCGAGGGCCACATCGTGCCTGTTTCGACCAACGCCGGTCGCCAGCACGTTGCCGGGTATCCTGGTGCGTTAATCACTTGCAGAACTAATCGATGACTCGACAACAACTAACACCATGCCTCTCGGGCGTTGCCCTTCAGGTTGGCTGTACTCGCATGCCTACAACGGATGGTATGACCGCACGCTGCACGTCAAGGAGATGTGGGCTGGTGACAACATGGCCTACGAGAGGTTCAAGCTGTACAACGTCTCCTACATGCTGCGCGAGTGGCACATGACCGTCAACGAGGCGTTTTTGTCTGAGGTACCCAAATGACACGCGCAATACCTGCACCTGGTACACATGCACACGTTACTGACTGGCCGTTGACCGTTATAATGTGCAGTGCTGTTCTGAGCAGTACAGGAGCGAAACGTCCCGATACGTCCTGTACAAGGTCGAGAGGACTGAGAAGCCTGCTCCTCCTGCTCCTGTTGAGCAGGTCCAGTAAGACCTTTGCGTTCCCATCGGTGTCGCACACGGACAAACACACATTCATCATCATCACGCGCTCCTCGGGAGGCAGGAGGCAGGCTCGACCAGTGCCCTATCCACGAGCACGGCACGAGGGAGAGAAAGAGAGGGGGTACACACACAGCAGCTCTTGAGCTTGCGCAATGGTCACCGCCATATGCGAGAAACCGAATAGAGCGAGCTTTCATATTCGTTCTCGAGGAGTTGATGCGAGCAAGCGGGGGAGGCCAGGAGCAGACACGTCGTCACGGTGCGTACGCGCTTCCTTTATTCGCTGACCTGCACGAGCGGAGGCGCAGCGCCTGCTGCCGCTGGTGGAGCGGATGGAGGCCGGCGAGCGGGACGCGACGACGATGATGACGGAGGACGCGCGCCTTGGGACTGCCACGCCCTGGCTTCGCAGGGCGGCATCGATCACGCGGCGCTGCTGTCGCGTCCGTTCGCGCAGGCGCGGGGCGTGCGGCGTCGGGCAGGTGACCTGGATCAGCTTCACCACCGAGTGGTCGAACCTGCAAGCGCGGCCCCACTTGCACCCGCTCGCCGATGTGAAGAACGCACACACGGGCGGTCCGTCTGGTCCACACACGCACACGCACACACGGTCTGATCAGAGAAGCGAAAGCGAGAGCGTGAGGAGGAAGGAAGAGGAGGAAGTGCAAGTACTGCGATCGCGCTTGTCCCAGGTCTGGTGGAGGAAGCGGCAGGCATCGCCTCGCTGGCAGCTGCCTTCGGTGCCCCGCCAGAAGCGGCACACCTGCCGCTGCACCCCCGGGCGCACTTGCGGCAGCGGCTGCTGGGCCTTCAGCTGGGGAGCTGCCTTGGGAGTCTCCTCCTTGTCTTCCTTCTCCTCTGTTGTTGTGCCGTCGCCGCTCACGTCCCCTTCTTCATCAACCACCACCCCCCGCTCTTCTTCTCCTTCTTTGTCCCTTTGCACCGGCGCAGCAGCTGCCGTCCCATCTTCCATCTTCAGGTGGTTTGTGTTTTGCTTTGTTGGCAGCCAAGATGTGTGAAGTGAAGGTTTCAGAGAAAATATTCCTCTGTTTTTTTATTTTTATATATGAAAGTAATGCATGCATAGCTGCTTGATGGTGGTGTTGGTTGTGTGGACAAATAAAAGTAAATAAATAAATAGATATGTACAAATTAAATTAAATAACTAAATAAATCACCGCATCATGGAGGCGGGGGCGAGGTTGAGCTGGCGCTGGCGGGTGCAGGCGTCGCCGTTGGCTCCGACGAGCTGCCAGTAGGAGGTGAGGGTCGTGCGCAGCAGGGGCGGGAGGTGGTCGTCGTCCTTGAAGTCGGCCAGGCGGCCGGCGAGGCGGGCCAGGTCGTCACACCGCAGATGGTTGTGGAGGGCGAGCGCCTGCACGCTCAGCTTGGCCGAGATGAGCTTCACCCGCAGGTTGGAGATGGTCGGGGCGTTGCAGAACCGCATCACGTTCTCCTCCCAGTTGGTCGAACCGGTCGTGGAGGAGGACGACGTCGTGGCCGCCGCCGCTGCGCGAGGCACCGTCAGCGCCGCCAGGCAGCAGGCCGACACCAGGACCGTGAGCACGAACGACGAAAGTCTGGACGATGCCATCGTGTGCGCTGTGCTGTGTGATGTGCAGAGGTGCTGGCTGGTCAAGAGAGCTCGTCTTCGCTTCGTTCTTGCTTTGCCGCGCAGGGCAGGTGCCGTTCGTTCTTTGTCTTCGTTCTTCTTGGGTCGTTTGAACGCGTGTGAGAGGGATGACTGTTTGTTCACGCGGAAGAGAGGATGGAGTATGTTGGCGCCCACTATTCTCACAACTACCCCTGAGATGTTAGCTGTAATGGTTCGTTCTTGGCTGGGGAGCACAGTCTAGGTGTGCCTGCGAGTTGTAGGCCAAGTGTGGAAGCGGAGGAACAACACACAATTTATCTGTGCACGGAACGCACCCCAGAGCGCAGAAGAAAGACGACCCGGTATTGGTATGGGGCATGACATGTGCAAGATGAGCTCCAACCAGAACGAAAGCGACCAACCACCAGCCGAAAACTTGGCCTGTTTTCTCAACTACCGTAGCTATGAACAACGTAATTCCAAATGCGACATATCTTGAATTCTCATCGTTATTGTTCCGCGGATTAGAGTTGTTCGTCGTCAGTAACTGTTCCCTGAAGCTCAAGCTGCACTTAGCCGAATCTACCACTAATTGAATTGATTGGATTGATCGCACCAGGGGTCTAAGATCGATTCTCCCTCTGGTACTCAGTCTCTGGCCTCAATCCGTGCATCCTTCTCCAAAGCTCTTGGATAATTGAACGAAGAGGTCGCGCGTAGTGGTGGCGAAGAGTCTCTACTCGATTAGAGAACGGGGGCGCGACATCGCATGTCCAGCGATTCGAGTAGCGACACAACAACCGCGCCATCTTCTTCTTCTTCGAGCTCCTCCACCATGTCGGCTGTCGAATCGCGCTCCCTGCGATCTTCCTCCTCCTCGGGCGCCATCATCGACGCCGCTACGTCGTCGAGAAGTGCCAAGCATCGCGCGGTCAAGAGCACAGGCGACAAGAAGTCAAAGAAGACCAAGAAGTCGGGCACCGAGGCGCCGCTGCTGGTCGATGATGGATCCGTAGCTACGTCGTCGTCATCTTCATCGATCGCCGCTACGCCCAAGGAGAAGAAGGAGAAGAAATCGACCAAGAAGAGCAAGAAGGACATCGATAGTACAAGCACCCCCACGACGAAGGAGAAGCGGAAGAAGAAATCGTCTACCAAAACGACAGAGGCTGCTGCTGTCGTCGATGCTTCGTCTAAGACATCATCGCTCTCGTCGTCTCGCTCGGCGCCCGCCGCTTCGTCTCCCTCGCAGCCCAGACGCAAGACGAGCAAGGGCGACGAGGCCGCAGCGGCAGCTGCAGAGAAGGAGAGGAAGGAACTCGAGGCCATCCTCGTGCTGCCCGACGGCGAGTGGTCGTGCAGTGCGTGCACCCTCATCAACCCTGCCCACGCGCCCGCCTGCGAGGCGTGCGAGACCAAGAAGCCGGCGACCGTCGCCGCAGCTCTAGTCGCGGCCTCGTCTCCCTCCCCGCCCAAGGCGTCCGCCTCCTCCGTCAGCCCGCCCAAAGGTATAAAAAGGCCCTCCTCTCCCCAATGCCAGAACTGCCTCTCTCCCATCTTCGTCTTCAAATCCCCAAAATCTATTTTTATTTGTTTTTATTTTATTATTTCAAAAATCGCAATGGCGTTGTCTGGGCAACATGGTGTGGCGTTCAACAACTTCAAGCGCTCGCTGTGTGTCTTCTTGTTGTTGGGCTGGTGGCGGTGATTGTGGTGGCGGTGACGCGTCCTCGTGTTTGGCTGACTGGTCTCGTTGTGGTGTGCGTGGTCGCGTTAAATAGAAACAACGAAAGAGCGAGAGGTTGTGGAGGAAAGCAGCAGCAGCGGCAAGAAGAAGAGCAAGAAGAAGGAGGGCGACGGTGGCAAGAAGAAGAAGGCCAAGAAGACAAAGGAGAGCGCCAAGGAGAAGAAGGGAAAGGGCAAACAGAAATCGTCCTCGTCGGCTGACGCCAGCGACAACGACGATGACGACGACGACTATGACGATGGTGATTACTTTGATGACGGTGAAGGCGGTGACGATTCTGAAGGTGCGCCAATCATGCCACTCAGTCTTTCCTTCCACGCAGCTGCCGACCGCACACACTCACCCATGCCATCATACACGACCAACGCACGGCGTACACGTGCAGTGGACTACATCTCGGGTGGCGACTACTCGGATGACGAGGTGAACGCAGGCCTCGGCTGGGAGGAAGCCGAGCCCGAGTACTCACCCTCAAAGGACATGTTCAAGATCATTTCTCGAAACGTACAGTGCCTTCTCTCCGTCCGGTGATGTGTGTGCGCGCGCGCGTGTGTGTGAGAGATTGTTGGACTCAATCCATGTTCTTTGCGACAACAGGATTTGAGCAAGCTGCAGACCAAGTTCATCACCTCAGTGGCTTCGGAGCTGGGTGTCAACAAGTGGGATGTGGCTCTCCTCCTCCAATACTACAGGTTCGCATCATACGCAACCTCGCGTGGAATAACTTGAGCCCGGTCGTTCTAAGTTTGCTGCTCGTGGCGGTGGTGGCATAACAGGTGGGACGTAACGAAACTGCATGCGCACTACTGGGACCAGCAGAAGAAGGTGCTGAAGGAGGTTGGCATCAAGCTCAAGAAGAAGAAAAAGAAGAAGCAGGACAAGAACGCCGAGGTCGAGTGTCTTGTCTGCGCGGACGACGTGAAGGCGTCAAAGGTGTTCTCGTTGACTTGCGGTCACGGACCCTACTGTGATAGCTGCTGGCAGTACCATCTCTCGGTGGTCGTCAAGAACTCGTCCGCTGAGGGCATCCTCAACTCCACTTGCATGTGGCCTCGCTGCCCCATCAAGTACGCACGCTTACCACACGCCGCACACGCTTTCGCACACTAACGAGCTATGTGTGTCTGATACGCGCAGGTTGAACAAAAAGGCGTTCAAGAAGCTCGCCCAGCCGGAGGACTTCCAGCGATACGAGTACTTCCTGATGAAGAGCTACGTCGACAACACCAAGAACCTTTCGTGGTGTCCCAACCCGTCGTGCGCCAACCTCGCTCTCTGCACCGAGGATGTCAGGCGACCCGCCGAACTCGTGCGCTGCACCTGCGGTCACCAGTTCTGGTATTTACACTCCCCCAGCCTCGTTTTTTCAACCTCATTACGCTCGTGTTAGTGTAATAACTAACTCACTTTCGTCCACAGCTTCGCGTGCGGAATGGAGAACCACAACCCGGTGACCTGCGACCAGCTGTCCAAGTGGCAGCAACGCAACAGCGATGATCAGGAGAGCATCCGGCTGGTGATGGCCACCTCCAAGCCTTGTTTCCACTGCGGCATCCCTACCACACGCGTGGACGGATGCAACCACATGACGTGCCGCAAGGAGAAGGGCGGTTGCGGTGGCGACTGGTACGCATGCTCACTCTCCTCGCCTTCCCGGATGCGCAACAACACGCGCGAGGCTGTGCGCCATCCAGACCGCATTTGATGCTAAACTCTCCCTTCCTCTCTCTCTCTCCTATGGATAGGTGCTGGATGTGCCGAGGCGACTGGAAGTCGCATGGTGAGCACACGGGGGGCTACTACTCATGTAACAAATACGACAACTCCTCGGCCAGGGATCTGGACGACGAGGCGTCAAAGATGAAGCAGGAAGCGGATCGATATCTGCACTACTTCAATCGCTACTTCCTGCACGAGACGGCAGGCAAGAGCGTGCCGCAGCTGCGACTCAAGGCTCTCGAGAAGCAGCAGCAGTATCGCGAGCAGACCTCGGGCAACCCTGACTTCCTCATTGAGGCCGTAGACCTCCTCGCCAAGGTACCATCATCATCGTCCACCACGACATGTGTCCACACACCATGAACCGGAGCTGACCGCTGTTACGTTCGTGGCCTCTCCTCATCAGTGCCGCCACATCCTCAAGTACACCTACGTGTACGGATTCTATCTTCCCGATGGTTCGCGCGGCAAGGACTTCTTCGAGTACCTTCAGGTACACACATACAACTCTCTCACCCTCTCTTGCCTCACACAACATGCCGCGTGTCGTGCCCTCGCTCACGCGTAAACGTTTTATATATGACACAGGCCAATGCCGAGGGCATCACGGAGAGGCTGTCGGATCAGGTCAACTCGCCCATCTCCAAGCTCGACGTCACCTCCTTCAAGAACATCATTAGGGTCACCTCCAAGGTATCTATACGCTCGCTCGAGTTCTCCCTCTCTGTCCTACAACAGTCACGGCGCTAACGCACGCGTCTCGCCTCCACCCGCAGTACATCGACAACATGGTCAAGGGCGTCGAGGACGGGCTGGGCGTGGAGGGCCTCGGCAAGTCGGACGGCAAGCGACAAGTGGTCGATACCGTGGCGGTCTCTTCGAGCCGCAAGAAGTGAAGTGGAGGTGGAGGTGAGGCTGCACGCCTCGTCCCTCAAACAGGCCGGAGGGTCATCATCATCGTCATGGTGGTGAAGTATGTCGCCCCCCCTACATTAAATTATATATTGTTGTTATTATTATTTCTATTTCTATTTATTTGCTTTGTTGGTGAGGCCCACGATGCGGGAAGTCACACGGTCTCCAGCCGAAAGATGCTCTTCTTGGGCGAGTTGTAGCGCAGCTCGAGGGCCTCGAGGGTCTGCTTGTCCACGCTTCGCGAGTAGGCGTCGGCCAGCCTGATCAGGAAGTCGACGGGCACGGAGAGGAGATCGTCCTGCTTCGACTTGAGGTGCGTGATGACGAGCTCGAACGGCAGAGGCAGCAGATCATCATGCGACAGCTTGTGGCATCACACACACACACACAAGTGAGAGAATGTTCATTCGCGTGTGCACATTACATCAATATGTGTGCCAAGGGGAGCGCGCAAACCTTGAGGACAGCAAGAGCGACCTTGAACAGAAACTCGTTGCCCTCCGCCAGGAAGACGTCCCACAGTCGCACCACTGCGGCGCATCACGACGTGTGGGGTCAGATCGTGAGAAAGCAGCAGCAAGCAGCAACGACAACAAACAACAAGAAGCAGCATGGTGGGGCAGTACCGATCTCGAGTGGGAAGTTGTAGGCAAAGAGGGTGGAGAACCATTCGGAGGCGTAGAGGACCGGATTCACGCCTTCGTTCTTGAAGTGGTGATAGAGCTGCGGCATCTCGAGCTCCATGAGTCGCTCTGCACCCCGACCAAAGCCAATGCTCTCACGATTAGCGATCGACGCACGAATGCATGTCTGCACTCTCGCGCGCGCTCTCTCGTACGCGTACCCAGCTGATAGAGCGACAGTCGTAGGAGGGGAAGGCCCTTCTGGAAGAAGCCGCGGATGTGGTAGACCTTGGTCAGCTGACAGAGCACCCAGAACGCGTCCTAGCAGTCACACGCACGCATCGGGGTGATGAGGAACTGGCGGGTCCCCCTCGGGCGTGAGTGATGGCCAGTACCTGCTCGGGCATGTACAGGAGAAGAATGGCGACGATGAATGACATGGACTGGCAGTAACCCAGCTCCTTGTCCAACACACTGTAGGCCTTGAGCACGTTGAAGAGCGCTCGTTGCCTGAAACACACGCACACGGGACGAACAGGGATCAGAAGAGAGCGAGCGCGCAGCAACGCAGTTGCGGCGACGTGGGTCGTTCACACACACACACACACACAGGGCGTGGATTGCATGGGTGCGCACCCAGCGCCGTCCTTCTTTCGGAAGAACATGAGGTGAGGCATCGTTCGGGTGACGTCTTTGAGGATCTTGTCCTCGTAGCTGGAGGGCATCTGTATGAGCGTGCCGTAGAGATCCGGGTTCTTCTCCAAGCAACCCTGATGCACCACGCGGCACGAATGCACACAAGCACGCACTCGCGATGAGGGGCAGCGCACGCCACATATGAGAGAGGAGGCCGACGACGCACCTTGGCACCGGTCACCGTTTGCCAGTAGAGACCTCTGATCTCGGCGGGAATGCCCGCCCTCACCTCGCGTTTGATCTGGCGGAGAGACGGTGAGACCACCAGCCGCACACACGCTGCACGTTCCGGAAGGCGAGTGCAGTGACGCGCGTATGCGTACGTATTCCTGAGAGAGCGGATCGGATCGCTGCAGGGCGTTGATGAAGTGCAACCACCGATCGCTGAGCTGCGGCATAGCCAACGACTCAAACGACAGCGTCCTGGACCACGCCGAATGTGTCAGCACAATGACACTGGCACGCACACGCACACGCACACGCACACGCACACGCACACGCACACGCACACGCACTGAGGGCCAAGGGTGATGAAGTACTGTTGTTGAGAGGGCGAGGGCGGGCTAGCGACCTTCCACGGCGCACGGCCGTCCACGTCGATCGTGTACATTCGCTCAAACTCCTCCTCCTCGTCCGACCCGATGGCGGCCAGGTCGGCCTCGCGCTGCCGCATGGTGTAGTGACGCGGCGCCGTCCGGCCCGCATGCCGCATCGCCGCGGTCGACGTCATCGTCGTGCCGCCGCCGCCGCCACCGCCGCCGCCGCCGGACGACGGCATGACCCGCACGACCCTGGGATCGCGCGCGGCCAGGTCTGCCACCGACACTCGCGGCAGATCGAGCGACCTGCTTCGTGACTGCGATCGGCTCCGTCTGCCACCACCACGCTCTGCTGCACCATCACCTGCACCATCAGAGGGCAGCGGCGGGGTCGGAGGCCTGCGCTCCTCATCGTCCTCCTCGTCGTCTTCATCGTCGCCTTCCTCGCTCTCGTCGTCATCGTCTGGAGCGTGCGCCAGTCGGTCCGTGGGGTCGTTGGCAAAGGGACGGCGGACCGCTGCAGCAGCGGAGGTGCTGCTCTGAGAGGGAGGGGAGAGGGAGAGGGAGAGGAGGAGCGTGCGGTGGGGGGCGTGGGAGGGGGGCGAGGCAGAGGCCGCGGCCTGCTGCTCGTCCCACACGTCGAATCCGCTCGAGCGTCGGCCCAGAGGGGGCGCAGCGGCCATGAGCGAGGGCGACGACCTCGTACGCTCGACCAGCGTGCTGCCGCTGCCGGTGCTAGTGCTGCTGCTGGAGGTGGAGGTGCTGCTGGTGGTGGACGGCTCAGGAGGGCCATGCGTCGATGCGGAGCTGGCCCAGAGGGACCCAAAGAGCGATTTGAATATGGACGAGTTGTTGCTGTTGCTGTTTATGTTGTTGGGCTCGCGCTGTGGTGCGATGTGGTCGCTGTGCGACAGCACTCGCCTGGCCTGCTGCTGCTGGCCGTACATCTCGATCCCTGCTGGCGGTGGTGCTGGTGGTGGTGGAGGTTTAGTTCGCACTCACTTGGCTGGGCCCAACAAACGCGTTTGTTGTTAGGGGGGGGGTTCTCGGAAAGAGCTCGCCCCCCTCTAACGGCTATGTGTGTATGGCTATGGTGGTACACCCCCCGCCCTCAGCCCCTTGGTGGGGCCAGTCATGGTATGGGCAACAAAGAGACCACCAGCAAACACTCGTCTGGCTGTGTGGTGTGGTGTGGGTTGATGGTGACGATGATGG
>CDFA01024677.1:0-21491 GCA_000826305.1 Acanthamoeba healyi | reverse complement strand
GGGGGGGGCAGAAGCTGCATTTTATGTTTTGTGAGTGTACGTACACGCCAGGAGCGACCATGGCAAAGTTGAGCGGGGGAATGAAGAGCTGTTCCTGGTCGTCCTGTTCCAAACTCATCATGATGAACGAACGTCGTTCCCTCTCTTCTGTGTGGCCTGGGCAAATTGACAAACGGATCTGCAACTGAAAGAAAACAAAAGAAATTAAATAATCTACTTGGGAAAGAAAAGAAAAATTAAATTTATTTTATTTGGAACCTAAAGATGAGCGCGAGGACGTGCAAGAGGGAGACCGGGCTGTCGCCCGTCGTGTACCGGAAGCTGGAGAACGTGTTCAAGGAACTCCAGACCCTCTTCCCCTCCACCCCCTCCTGCGCCATCGTCAACGCACAAGGCGAACTTCTGTACGAATTTACATTTTGATTTAATTTTAATCCATTTTTAATTTTTAATTATTTACAATTCGAACCGTACAAAATCCAAATGCTTATATTTTTTATTTGTAATTTATGGAAACTAAATTATTTCTTTATATTTAATTTTATTGCTTGTGGTGCGCAGCTACGCGTTCGGGGAGGAGGCTAGCGCGGGTATCCAGGAGGACATCTGCCTCACGCTCCAGAAGCTCAAGCGTGCCGCCGTCAAGTTTGGTGCGCTGCGCTCTCCATGATCCTCCGCTCTCTTGCTGATGGCGGCTCGATCGAGGCAAAGCTGGTGCGATCGCGCGGTGTGACTGATGACGGCCGTGTTGTGTGCCGAATGCGCTGCGCAGCCGAGACGCAGGGCGAGAGCGAGTGCTCGCTACTTCGGGTCAAGGGCACCAAGCAGATCTTCTCCTGCTATCAGATCGGCGAGAACGTAACGCTCCTCTCCGCGCTCCCCAATCGTGGCGTTGTGCGTGCGAGCGTGAGCGCGCGTGTTGTGGGTGTTGCAGACTCTTAACTCCTTGATGTCATGCGTGCGTCGCACTACCTGCCAGTTCATGGCCTTCTTCACGCCGCTGCCCGTGGACGAGGAAGTGGAGAGCGTGCAGACGGAGCTAAGAATGCAGGCCCTGTGCGAGGAACTCAGGCTCATGCTCCTCGGTACGCACGCCGCCGCGAGACCCCCCACCCATCAGAGTGCAAACTAACCCTCGCCCTGCAGACGCCAACTTGGGCAAGGTCAATTGAGTCTGACCTGCTCGCTCAGCCCGTGCAGCACCCAGGCATCGTGTACATGCACACTTGTAAAACCTTCCATAAATCCGACCTCGTCATCGTGCCCAACGTCGAGAGGTTGCGTGGCGATGTCCACGCCCAGTTCCTATCACCACTACATGAATCCTGGTGCAAATTTCATTCGAGTTTCAAGTCAGCATTTCACACACCCCCTCCTCTTCAGCGGCATGCGCACTGCACACAAGACGTAACACAGCGCAGTAGAGTACGCCTTCCCCCCACCCTGTGTGTGTAGGCGCGGTTTGCCTCTCCACAACTGATGGCGTGCGTGTGCGCGTGTGTGCGTGCGTTCTCATCGGCACCACAGATGGAAGGAGGAGCAGCAAGCAGACCGCTCGGAGCCACGCCGCTGGTCGACCTCGTTTCCGAGGCGCAGAGTTTGGTCGTGCTCGACCACACCGACTCAATCGACGAGGCGCTCCTCGTACGGCACACCCTCCTTCCCTAAGCGCCCAAGCCAGAGAGCGAAGCGTTGGCCTTCCCTGACCGTGGAATGGCTGCTGCCCTGCGAGCGTGCGCGCGTGCAGAGGCTAGCCCAGTTCGGCATTCAATCGGCGCCCATCTACAATCGTCTCACCAATCAGTTCCTCGGCTCGGTAAGACATGCGCCCGCGCTCTGGGTGAGTGTGTATGGCCTTCTCACCTTTACGGGCTTGCGTGTGCGTGTGCGTGTGGCGTCGAGACACAGGTGGACGTGATGGACATGGTGGCATTCGTGGTGGGTGTGTCTTCGCAATCGGGCGAGGCAGACATCAGCGAGGCCATGCACAGACAGTTCCAACGACCGGTGTTTGACATCATGAGTACGCACCCGCACACGTCCTCCACTCACGTCGGCTTCTGCTGTGTCGAGACAGAGCAGCGCCTGATCACTGTGTGTGTGTGTGTGTGTGATATGCGGGTGACTGTGCAGATGCGTCGGACACTGACCCATTCCTGCCGGTCCCCACGCACAGCCATCTGGGCGAGGTCCTCCACCTCTTCTACTCTCAAGGCATCCACAGGCACGTCTCCCAGGTCTGACGCCTGTCGGCGCACACGACAAGCTAGAGGCGTGTCGCTGACTGTGTGTGGTTGACCACGATAGGCTGCCGCTGGTGGATTCGCAGAACGACCTGGTGGGCATCGTGAGTCAGTGGGACATCGTCAACTTCCTCAATCAGCACAAGAGCCGACCCGAGCTGGTGAGGCAGGTACGTGTGTTTCTTGCGGCGTTATAGGACGAGATCCGCACACAAGGCTTGTCCTCACTCGCTCGCTCGCTCGTGTGCTGATCGTCAAACAGATGAACAAGTCCCTGCACGAGCTCGATCTGGCGCCTGGTAAGGTGGTATCCGTTTCGCATCGGGCCACCCTCAAGGACTGCTTCACCGCCATCATGGGGTTCCGCACTCCCCTCTTCTCTCTCTCTCGTTCTCTCTCACACGTCTCTTGCTGACGTCTTTCCCAGCTACAAGATCTCTGGCGTAGGGGTCGTCGACGAGACCGGCCGCCTGATAGGCACCATCTCCGCCTCCGACCTCAAGGTCCGACTCGCTCGCTCAATCCTCAATCGCGCCATCGTTTGATCATCATCGTGTGCGTGTGTGCGTGTGCGCATGTGCAGGGCGTGACGCAGGAGAACTTTGTCACGCTGAGCCTGCCGGTGGCGGACTTCATGAAGGCGCGGCACAAGGAGGGCGCGCTCTCGTGCCTCCGGGAGGCCACGCTGGGCCAGGTGACCGAGGTGGTGGCGCGCACGGGCCTGCACCGCGTGTTCGTGGTCGACGCCGCCCACAAGCCCATCAGCGTGGTGACCCTCACCGACATCCTGCGCCTCGTCTCCCCTCACCTCCCCGTCCACTTCTCCTAACTCTTCCCATCATCAACCAACTGGACAGAACCTTAAGATCGTCATCATCCATCTTCATCTTCATCTTCATCTTCATCTTCATCGAAACCACCTCCATGCGGGCGTGTTGATGTACTGTAGTTGGGGGTTGTTGTTTGTTGGAGGTTGCGCACACAACACACTTACAGTCCAACTCGGTGATTGGGTCGCAGTTTGGGGGGGCCTGTTGAACCAGAATCGACCAATTGTGGGTCAAGGTCAAAGACCAGAAGCTGGCGTCCCCGCTTGTCCGTCGTTGCTAACGAGCAGAGGCCGGTGTCAGCTGACCAAGCGCCAAGCCTTCATTCTTTCTTTTCCGCATTTTCCCTCGTCTCATCTCCATGTACGCTCCATCTCTTTCATTTTGGTATGTCGTGACTTTCATTGATTTGAATTTCATCATGTGGTGGCGCAGAGATCGAAAACTTGCAAGTAGAAATCCAAATCTCTCTTGTAATTTGAGGAAGAGAGGAAAAATGGCATCTTCGGCACAGGTAGAGGTCCCCACGTCGTCCCTGCAGGCGGAGCCGCATCTGGTGGAGGTGGCAGAGGTGCTGCCGGCCCAGAAGGATCACGATTACCGGTCCTACGCCAATGCGCCACAGCACGTCGTGCGTTTCTACCACGAGAACCATCTCAATCAGACCCACGAGTTTGCTTTGGCTCAGAAGCTCAAGTATGGCGCCCTCAACAGCGGCTTCGAGATGGGCATCTGGTACGCGCGCTCTTCCCATCATCTCTTCTCGCGCTACACAACATTTCTACGCAAATTTCCATCGATTCATTTTTTGATCGATGTGCAACGTGCACACGCAGGGAGGCTGCCGAGATGCTGAACGAGCTCGTGGACGAGTCCGACCCCGACACGTCCGTTGCTCAGATCGCCCATCTGCTGCAGACTGCAGGTGCGCGTCCTCTACAACGCCTGCATCGTATTGTGCACTACTCAGACGTCTTGGCATCTACAGAGGCGCTGCGTGTGGCGTACCCGGGCGAGGAGTACGACTGGCTCCACCTGACGGGCTTCATCCACGACCTGGGCAAGGTGCTGGGACACCCCAAGATGTTCAACCAGCCGCAGTGGGCCGTGGTGGGCGACACCTTCCCCACGGGCTGCGCCTACGCGCCCGACATCATCTTCTCCGAGTTCTTCCTCGAGAACCCTGACATGACCCACCCCGTCTACTCCACCAAGGTGCGTCAGAGCCCAACAGTCCTCTTCTTCCTCCACGTGAGCAACATCGTCATCTTCATGGTTGCTCACGTGAGCTGAGATCTTGTGCACAGTACGGTGTGTACGAGCCCAACTGCGGCCTGGACAACGTGGTGATGTCGTGGGGTCACGATGAGTACATGTATCAGGTGTGCGCGGGCAACAACTGCACCCTCCCCGCTCCCGCGCTGCACATCATCAGGTACGCGCTTCCAGCCCAACGATGATGGTGAAGATGATGAAGCGCACACGTATGTGCGATCAGTCTGCTGACTTGTGGCGACCGACCATGCAGGTTCCACTCCTTCTACGCGCACCACTCCAAGGAAGCCTACACCCACCTCATGAACGAGCACGACCGGGACATGCTCGTGTGGCTTCGAGTACCCGCTCCACATCCTCATCCTTTCCCAAAGAGCAAAGTCAGCTGGCAGGACAACGTCAACGTCATATCTGACTGGAGTTCCTCTCCGTGTTTGTGTCCTTCAGGCCTTCCAAAAGTGTGATCTCTACAGCAAGGTGGACGAGGTGATCGACGTGGACCAGCTGAAGGCCTACTACCAAAAGGCCATCGCCAAGTACTTCCCCAAGACCCTCAAGTGGTAGGCAAAGAGACAAAGAGACACACATAGAGAGGGAGAGAGACGTTCGTCTTGATGGAGAGGTGTTCTTCTTCCTCTACCCTCTTTACACATGTACACAAACAACGCTACACGCATACTGCACATACCGTAGTTTTCCCCTGCATTTTCTCTCTGTTTTTATTGCGGAAACGAAAAACATCCCAGGATTTTGAGGCGCTGTGCCGATGCTGGGCACGACGGCGGTGGTGGAGATGGGGTCGGGTAGCGTGAGGGCGGGCCTCGCTGGCGAAGCCGCACCGCGGGTGGTGCGATCGAGTGCTTGCGCGAGCAACGGGACAAGACCGGTATCCAAGGGCCGCGTGGTTGACCGGGAACTCTGGGAGGCCACCCTGCACGGCGCGCTCACAGACGTCCTCGCCGGCCAGCGTGACGAGCGGAAGGAGACCGGGCTCGTGCTCGTCCATCGCCCCGATGAGCCAGCACGCGAGAAGGAACGCGCCAGCGAGTTCGTATTTGAGAGGTACGTGTGTGTCTGAGCACAGTGATCGGCGATTGGGTTCAGATCATCAGGACTCACGCGTCACACAGGTGCGGCTTGGGACTCCTGAGCCTGGCCGACAGCGCGGTGGTGGCGCTGCATGCAGCGGGCAGCGACACCGGCGTGGTCGTGGATTGCGGCTACGACTCTTCGCACGTCACCACCGTATACGCAGGCCACAGTACGCTCAATCACATCTTTGGCGCCCCATCGTCGGCGCAGTCCTCAATTGCTGAGCGAGATGATGGTGGTGATGGGGTCGATCACATGATGATTCATACAGATGGCGGGGTGTGCAGGTTTCACTGACGTGACGGCGTTCAGGGCTATCGACATCGGCGGCGAGCACCTCTCGCGTGCTCTCCAGACAAGCCCGCGCCTGGCTGCCTTGCAGCTAACAGCTGCAGAGACCAACATGATCAAGGAGCACACCGGTTTGCGCCTCGTCGTCAGATCAGTTCCCTATCTCTAGTTCATCACCGCTCATCACAGTGGCGCTCAGGAAGAGCCACGACGCAGTACCGAGAAGAGTGCGCGCCCTACGTCACATGGCGACAGGCAGCAGAGCCGACGTGGAAGCTGCATGGCAGTAGCTTCAGCTATCTGTCGCTCCTACCGGGCGAGATCATCGACCGCGTCATGCGCTACGCCCTCCCGCCGGCACCGGCGAGGGCCACGGCGGCACTGCCCGACGGACGCGCGATTGGCTTGGACGAGGAGGCGATCACCTGCGTGGAGTCTCTGTTTGAGCCTTCGATCGCAACAGGGCAGATCGATGTCGCGCAGGAGGGCTTGACACAGGCGCTGCACTGGGCGTACTGGCGAAGCGATCTTGACGTGCGAGCCACAGTGTGCTCCACTCCTGCTCGCTGGTCGTTCTCCTCTTCATCTACTTCCACTGCCTGCAACTCTAGCGCGTGCGTGCGTGTGTGTGTGCGTGGCTGACTCAGAGACGCGTCTTGTCCACAGGCGGGACGACCAAGTTTGCAGGCAGAGCACCGCTGGCTGGCTCACACTGCTTGCTCGATGTGGTGCGCGCGTGCTGATGCGCTCTCTTTGCTTTGACGATCTGTGCAGGATTCGCCGACAGGGTGATTGCGGCGCTGCGAGAGGAGGTCAACCCGGTCATCCGGTTGCGCGTCACCGACCTCCCGGAGCACGACAGGTCAGTCTATCCCTGCTCCATCCCGTGCGCACGCTCGGAGGATGCTCACACGGGAGGTTTCATTCTGTGCGCGCGCGCGTGCAGCCAAACACTGTCGTGGGCGGGTGCATCTGCCACTGGCGATCAGGCGGCCTGGATCAGCCGCGAGCAGTACGAGGAGCACGGTACACACGCCAGCGCACCATATGGCCGCACTCAGCCGCACATGTGGATGAACAGGGACTGATGGTGCGTTGCATTCACAGGCCCTGGCATCGCTCACAGATGCCTGTAACATAGATAGAGAGAGGGAGGGAGGGATACAAGTTCACTGCTGCGTCGGAGGCGATGCCACGATGGCGTAGCCGGTCCCTAGGAACATGCCACAACCACAAACAACGGGACATCAGTTACACACCGTGCGCGAGGTTGCGAGGTCGCTTGAGGGGAGTGGAATCGCGACAGCAGCGCGCGGTACCTAGGTGGTAGGTGGTCTTCTCGTGGACCACCAGCCCGGCTTCTTCGACGAGCTTGCTGATGTCTCGGTTCCACCAACAGCCCCACTTTTGTGCGTGTCTGTCTCGCAATGCGCGCATCAGCTGTGTGCGCGCGTGCGTGCGAGAGAGGGGCAATCGTACCTCGGCGCACGGTTGTCGATGTACGAGGCGAGCCACTTGTGTCGTTGTGGCCTGCCGTGCTCGAGCAGCAGGATGCGCGCTTTCCCATCTGCGCGCACACGCCCGTCGATTCACGTGAGTTGTGCGTGTACGCCGCGCGAAGCCTTCACGCGTGCCGGTGTGCCTTGCGTACCCTTCTTACAGACTCGCTGCATCTCCTTCAGCACCTTGACGGGATCGGAGAAGCTGCACAGGCCAAAGGTGTCCACCACCTACATAACGACGTGGTCCCGTGTTGACCGAGTTAGGACACACGCCACCACCACAACGCTTAATTCCGTGTCTCAAGATGGACACCGTGCCGTGTCGAAGCTGTCATCGGGGAAGCTAGAGAGATCGTGCGCGTCCGTCCTGTGAAATGTGATGCGTCGCTTCTGCTCCTCGCTGCCTGATGGACGGACGGACGGACACGTTGCGCGCATTGCATCAGTTTAGCCGATGATGGCCTGGCACGCTGATGCAGCAAACTGTGAGGTTTGTACCCTGCTCCATGAGCTTGGTGCGGGCAACGTCGAGCATGCCCGGCGATGCGTCGGTGGCCGTCACGCGCGACACTGCCGGACCCATCGGGTACAGCAGCAGGTTCCTCCCTGTGTCACACACCACATGCAGGAATTGTAACTAAATTCCTCGAATTAACTAATATAAATACCTAAATTATAAATAAATAGTGTACCGGTGCCGCAGGCTATCTCGAGGACCTGGCCGCGAGCGTGGGTGGAGAGGAGGTTGGCTCGCTGCTTGAGCACTCCCGTCACTCGCTCGTCCCTGTCCACGGCCGCGTCGTAGCCTCCGGCCAGACCCTCCCACACGCCCTCTGGCACTCCGCTGCTGCAGCACGCACCGTCACCGCTTGTGGTCGGCGCGGGCCGGAGGTACTGGTACATGCCCCACGCGGCCCCCGCGTACACCACCAGCCCGGCACCCGCCCATGCCACCTTCCGCTTCATGTTGTTGTAGTGTCTACGTTTTATGTTTATTTCATGATTTAAATTTCCTTTGTTCTTTTCTTTTCCTTTGTCTTTTCTCTGTATATTTTCATTCGCTGGTCCCAGACATGCTGCATGCGAGCAGGGCTACGATGTCTGGATGATCACGGCCAGCCTCGGCGGGTGTGCTGCCTGCAGCGGATCGAGCCTGCACGTCTGCGCCGCCCTCCACGAGCACGCGCACACACTCGACGGATCCGGCGAACGCGGCGGTGTGCAGCGGAGTCCATCCGGTCATGTTGGATACCCGCACGTCGGCCTCGCACTGCTGCACGAGCAGCCGGACGCACTCCTCGCGCCCGGCCTCGCACGCCAGCTGCAGCGGCGTGTTGCCCACGTTGTTGCGAGAGTCCACCGCCGCGCCGCCGCGTGCGAGGAACGTGATCAGCTGAGCGTGGCCATAGAAGGCCGCATAGTGCATCAGCGAGTTGCCGTAACCGTCGGCCGTGTCCAGCGTCAGATCGGGACCGCCGCAGTGACGGATCGTCTTGCGCACCACCTCGAGCTCGCCGTCCTTGACCGCCTGGATGAGCACGTTCTTCTTGGAGGCCGCGCCTCCGCTCGCGGCCGAGGCCATGAAGTCCTGGAACGCCTTGGCCTCGCGCGGCGCGAACGCCTGGGTGTCATCGCACTGGAAGGTTGGGAAGCTGGTCACCACCGGGCTCGATATCTGCTCCGGGTCGTCCCGGGCGCTGCGCGATGAGCCGTTGTCCTCGTGCGGGTCCTCCATGGCCTGGTCTCCTTGCTAGTGTGAAAACGGCAAAGTTCGGCAAAAGCACGCATGGCGCTTAGCACCGCATACCGCGCATAACTTCGAAAAAAAGGGACACCGCAGCGAAAACACGCCTTTTTGCCTCGGTCTCGTGTAGCGCCAAGTAGAGCTCCCTGAGGCGACCTCGCAAGCAGCACCCCCGCATCGAAGGAAGGAGGAGCGCGTGTAGAGAGAGAGCCCTCAATCCTCCACTCCCCATTTTCGCCCGCAGCACAGTGTGAGACAACACGGTACGCATACACACGACGCGCATGAGCAACGCACTAGAGTGCTCTTGTGAGGGCGATCATCAAAAATGGATTGAACGATTTTCCCATTGCTCGCTCTACACGCGCCGTTGATCGAGTGGATCTCTACTGACCCGTTGTGCGCGCACAGGCACTACAAAATGGCGTTTCTTGAAGGCTTGTGGATGCTCGGAGCGAGCTTCCTGGGCACCCTGTTCCTCTTCATCACGTGGTTCCACCCGGCCTTCTCGCTCAACGAGGTCTTCTTCTTCTCGATCGTGTTCAGCATCCTGTCATCGAGCTGGATCGGCTTCATCGTTCAGGGCTTCTGGTACCAGGAGTTCAACGAGCAGGGCATAATCATCTCGAATGCCTTCTTCACGGTCCTGATGCTCCTCTACGCCAAGTCGGCCTACAAGAAGATTAAGATGTCGATCGAGAACTTCCGCTTCATCGTCACCACGTCGAGCAGCGCTCCCTTCTCGGCGAGCAAGAACAGCAACTCGCTCTACGCTGAGATGTTTCGCGAGTACGTGCGCAATGGCAACGGCATGATGTTCCACATCTTCGCGATGCTCTGCTTCGTCATGTTCTACATCCTCTTCGATCATCACTCGCTCTCGATGCACGATGGTGCCTCCTACTCGGGCGGTGGCTGCTGGGGCGACCTTGCGTTCCACCTCGACATCATCAGCTCCTTCCTCTACGGCCCCAACATGCACTTCAAGCCTTGGGCCCTCGCCAACCCCATCTATTCGGGCACCACCCTTCAGTACACGCTCCTGCCCGATTACCACTCGGCCATGCTCATCAAGGGCGGCTTCTCCGTGCGCCACTCCCTCTTCGGCCCTGGCGTCCTCATGGCCTGGTCCATCTGCTGCCTCCTCTACTTCTACACCTTCCGCTTCACCGAGGGCAGCAGGGGTACGCGCCGCAGACCCCACGCCCCTCGTCTCTCCTCTGATCGCTTTTTGTCGATCCAATCGTGCCTCAAATCTCGTGGAGGCCGCCTCCTTTCCTCGCTCAACCCGCTCGCTGCCGCGTGTTAATTACGGTCACACTGACGCGCCCTTCGCGTGTGTGTGTGCAGCTGCCGGTTGGTTGGCCGTGCTCTTCTTCTGCTTCTCAGGCGGTGTGGGCTTCTTCTCGTGGATCCACAAGCACGGCATGACTTGGTCCGGTACGTCCTCGCAGCCCGTCTCCGTCTCCTTCTCCTCGTCATGCAAATACCTCCTCTTACGTCTGTTTGCCCTCTTTCGTTGTCATATCAGGACTTGTTGATAATGACTTTGCTCAGCACTGGGAATACGGCGAGCTCTTCTGGTTCCAGTCAATCACGCACGTCCTAATTCCTCAGCGGTACGTTGGTGCTCTTGACCGATCGCCTGTGTTGTCTTGTGTTGGCCCAGCAAAGATGGAATTAAGCTCACCGAGCTCTCTTCTTCACGCGTCTCCGCTTCTCTCTGCGCTTATAGAGCGGCGTTGTTCGGCTACCCCGGCGTGTTGATGATCTTCATCCTCCTGTGGACCGCCACCAGCGCTCCTTTGTGCCACTCGCTGACGCTCAAGGAGAAGAAGAGGATTTTCATCGTGGCTGGCATCGTCGCCGGCATGCTTCCGTTTTTCCAGGCTCACTCGTGGATGGGCGTGATGGCCGTTCTCGGCGTCTACGGTCTCTCAGAGACCTTCAAGTGGGTCAACGAGCCCTTCTACTTCCTCAACTGGCTCCGCTTTGGTATCATCTCTGTCGTGTGGGCCTTCCCTCAGTTCGTCCTCTTCGCCCAGCGTGGTAAGGAGTGGGGCTTCGCTCAGTTCAAGCCTCTCTGGTACATACAGCTCGCCTTTGGTTTTCTTGTGTTGTTCCCTTTCCTTGCTCCTGGCGTCATATCGCCTCTAACTGTCGTGTATCATCACCGTCACCCCTCAGGACCGACACCGCTTTCTCTGGCCACGGCAACCCGATCATGTTCTGGTTCTACGCCCTCGGTCTCTTCGTGTTCCTCAGTCTCGGCTTCTTCTTCATCCTCAATGGCAAGCAGAAGTACGCTCACACCACTGACATCAAATAGTAGGTCGATGTCTTACTCACACACCGGCAACTACAGGCAGTGGTATTTGGGTCACCTCGCGCTGTTCGCGTTCGCCAACCTGTTCCTTCTGCAGCCGTGGACCAAGGACAACATCAAGATCATCAACATCTACATGTTCGGTGCCTCGTCCGTGATCGGTCTTGGCCTCGTGCGTCTCTTCAACCGCGACAACACCGGCGTCAAGGGCAGGCGGGACAAGCTCTCCGCGCCCTCGCCCATCGCTTCCCCCCACCAGCGCTTCGAGCAGACCCAGTCAATTATGGATCCGATCTACAACTCGCCCGTCGTTGTCAAGTTCAACGAGTTCCGCGCCAACCCGTTCTTCCAGACCTCCTCCTGGGCCACCACGCTCAAGGTGATCGTCGTTTTGGTCGTCATCTCTCTGTGCTTCACCGGCGTGATCAACGTCATCCGTGAGCCCAACCTGCACTGGAAGTTCCAGGACAATGAGGATCTGGCCATGGGCCAGTGGATCATCGACCACACTGACCCCCACGTACGGCCCCACCTTTCTCCACCTGCATCGAACCGCTCTGGCGTTGGCTGTTGTCGTGCCAGAATGCTCGATGCTGATGGCTGTCCTTTCTTTTGCGTCACAGGCTGTGTTCGCGACCAGCGAGGGCCACATCGTGCCTGTTTCGACCAACGCCGGTCGCCAGCACGTTGCCGGGTATCCTGGTGCGTTAATCACTTGCAGAACTAATCGATGACTCGACAACAACTAACACCATGCCTCTCGGGCGTTGCCCTTCAGGTTGGCTGTACTCGCATGCCTACAACGGATGGTATGACCGCACGCTGCACGTCAAGGAGATGTGGGCTGGTGACAACATGGCCTACGAGAGGTTCAAGCTGTACAACGTCTCCTACATGCTGCGCGAGTGGCACATGACCGTCAACGAGGCGTTTTTGTCTGAGGTACCCAAATGACACGCGCAATACCTGCACCTGGTACACATGCACACGTTACTGACTGGCCGTTGACCGTTATAATGTGCAGTGCTGTTCTGAGCAGTACAGGAGCGAAACGTCCCGATACGTCCTGTACAAGGTCGAGAGGACTGAGAAGCCTGCTCCTCCTGCTCCTGTTGAGCAGGTCCAGTAAGACCTTTGCGTTCCCATCGGTGTCGCACACGGACAAACACACATTCATCATCATCACGCGCTCCTCGGGAGGCAGGAGGCAGGCTCGACCAGTGCCCTATCCACGAGCACGGCACGAGGGAGAGAAAGAGAGGGGGTACACACACAGCAGCTCTTGAGCTTGCGCAATGGTCACCGCCATATGCGAGAAACCGAATAGAGCGAGCTTTCATATTCGTTCTCGAGGAGTTGATGCGAGCAAGCGGGGGAGGCCAGGAGCAGACACGTCGTCACGGTGCGTACGCGCTTCCTTTATTCGCTGACCTGCACGAGCGGAGGCGCAGCGCCTGCTGCCGCTGGTGGAGCGGATGGAGGCCGGCGAGCGGGACGCGACGACGATGATGACGGAGGACGCGCGCCTTGGGACTGCCACGCCCTGGCTTCGCAGGGCGGCATCGATCACGCGGCGCTGCTGTCGCGTCCGTTCGCGCAGGCGCGGGGCGTGCGGCGTCGGGCAGGTGACCTGGATCAGCTTCACCACCGAGTGGTCGAACCTGCAAGCGCGGCCCCACTTGCACCCGCTCGCCGATGTGAAGAACGCACACACGGGCGGTCCGTCTGGTCCACACACGCACACGCACACACGGTCTGATCAGAGAAGCGAAAGCGAGAGCGTGAGGAGGAAGGAAGAGGAGGAAGTGCAAGTACTGCGATCGCGCTTGTCCCAGGTCTGGTGGAGGAAGCGGCAGGCATCGCCTCGCTGGCAGCTGCCTTCGGTGCCCCGCCAGAAGCGGCACACCTGCCGCTGCACCCCCGGGCGCACTTGCGGCAGCGGCTGCTGGGCCTTCAGCTGGGGAGCTGCCTTGGGAGTCTCCTCCTTGTCTTCCTTCTCCTCTGTTGTTGTGCCGTCGCCGCTCACGTCCCCTTCTTCATCAACCACCACCCCCCGCTCTTCTTCTCCTTCTTTGTCCCTTTGCACCGGCGCAGCAGCTGCCGTCCCATCTTCCATCTTCAGGTGGTTTGTGTTTTGCTTTGTTGGCAGCCAAGATGTGTGAAGTGAAGGTTTCAGAGAAAATATTCCTCTGTTTTTTTATTTTTATATATGAAAGTAATGCATGCATAGCTGCTTGATGGTGGTGTTGGTTGTGTGGACAAATAAAAGTAAATAAATAAATAGATATGTACAAATTAAATTAAATAACTAAATAAATCACCGCATCATGGAGGCGGGGGCGAGGTTGAGCTGGCGCTGGCGGGTGCAGGCGTCGCCGTTGGCTCCGACGAGCTGCCAGTAGGAGGTGAGGGTCGTGCGCAGCAGGGGCGGGAGGTGGTCGTCGTCCTTGAAGTCGGCCAGGCGGCCGGCGAGGCGGGCCAGGTCGTCACACCGCAGATGGTTGTGGAGGGCGAGCGCCTGCACGCTCAGCTTGGCCGAGATGAGCTTCACCCGCAGGTTGGAGATGGTCGGGGCGTTGCAGAACCGCATCACGTTCTCCTCCCAGTTGGTCGAACCGGTCGTGGAGGAGGACGACGTCGTGGCCGCCGCCGCTGCGCGAGGCACCGTCAGCGCCGCCAGGCAGCAGGCCGACACCAGGACCGTGAGCACGAACGACGAAAGTCTGGACGATGCCATCGTGTGCGCTGTGCTGTGTGATGTGCAGAGGTGCTGGCTGGTCAAGAGAGCTCGTCTTCGCTTCGTTCTTGCTTTGCCGCGCAGGGCAGGTGCCGTTCGTTCTTTGTCTTCGTTCTTCTTGGGTCGTTTGAACGCGTGTGAGAGGGATGACTGTTTGTTCACGCGGAAGAGAGGATGGAGTATGTTGGCGCCCACTATTCTCACAACTACCCCTGAGATGTTAGCTGTAATGGTTCGTTCTTGGCTGGGGAGCACAGTCTAGGTGTGCCTGCGAGTTGTAGGCCAAGTGTGGAAGCGGAGGAACAACACACAATTTATCTGTGCACGGAACGCACCCCAGAGCGCAGAAGAAAGACGACCCGGTATTGGTATGGGGCATGACATGTGCAAGATGAGCTCCAACCAGAACGAAAGCGACCAACCACCAGCCGAAAACTTGGCCTGTTTTCTCAACTACCGTAGCTATGAACAACGTAATTCCAAATGCGACATATCTTGAATTCTCATCGTTATTGTTCCGCGGATTAGAGTTGTTCGTCGTCAGTAACTGTTCCCTGAAGCTCAAGCTGCACTTAGCCGAATCTACCACTAATTGAATTGATTGGATTGATCGCACCAGGGGTCTAAGATCGATTCTCCCTCTGGTACTCAGTCTCTGGCCTCAATCCGTGCATCCTTCTCCAAAGCTCTTGGATAATTGAACGAAGAGGTCGCGCGTAGTGGTGGCGAAGAGTCTCTACTCGATTAGAGAACGGGGGCGCGACATCGCATGTCCAGCGATTCGAGTAGCGACACAACAACCGCGCCATCTTCTTCTTCTTCGAGCTCCTCCACCATGTCGGCTGTCGAATCGCGCTCCCTGCGATCTTCCTCCTCCTCGGGCGCCATCATCGACGCCGCTACGTCGTCGAGAAGTGCCAAGCATCGCGCGGTCAAGAGCACAGGCGACAAGAAGTCAAAGAAGACCAAGAAGTCGGGCACCGAGGCGCCGCTGCTGGTCGATGATGGATCCGTAGCTACGTCGTCGTCATCTTCATCGATCGCCGCTACGCCCAAGGAGAAGAAGGAGAAGAAATCGACCAAGAAGAGCAAGAAGGACATCGATAGTACAAGCACCCCCACGACGAAGGAGAAGCGGAAGAAGAAATCGTCTACCAAAACGACAGAGGCTGCTGCTGTCGTCGATGCTTCGTCTAAGACATCATCGCTCTCGTCGTCTCGCTCGGCGCCCGCCGCTTCGTCTCCCTCGCAGCCCAGACGCAAGACGAGCAAGGGCGACGAGGCCGCAGCGGCAGCTGCAGAGAAGGAGAGGAAGGAACTCGAGGCCATCCTCGTGCTGCCCGACGGCGAGTGGTCGTGCAGTGCGTGCACCCTCATCAACCCTGCCCACGCGCCCGCCTGCGAGGCGTGCGAGACCAAGAAGCCGGCGACCGTCGCCGCAGCTCTAGTCGCGGCCTCGTCTCCCTCCCCGCCCAAGGCGTCCGCCTCCTCCGTCAGCCCGCCCAAAGGTATAAAAAGGCCCTCCTCTCCCCAATGCCAGAACTGCCTCTCTCCCATCTTCGTCTTCAAATCCCCAAAATCTATTTTTATTTGTTTTTATTTTATTATTTCAAAAATCGCAATGGCGTTGTCTGGGCAACATGGTGTGGCGTTCAACAACTTCAAGCGCTCGCTGTGTGTCTTCTTGTTGTTGGGCTGGTGGCGGTGATTGTGGTGGCGGTGACGCGTCCTCGTGTTTGGCTGACTGGTCTCGTTGTGGTGTGCGTGGTCGCGTTAAATAGAAACAACGAAAGAGCGAGAGGTTGTGGAGGAAAGCAGCAGCAGCGGCAAGAAGAAGAGCAAGAAGAAGGAGGGCGACGGTGGCAAGAAGAAGAAGGCCAAGAAGACAAAGGAGAGCGCCAAGGAGAAGAAGGGAAAGGGCAAACAGAAATCGTCCTCGTCGGCTGACGCCAGCGACAACGACGATGACGACGACGACTATGACGATGGTGATTACTTTGATGACGGTGAAGGCGGTGACGATTCTGAAGGTGCGCCAATCATGCCACTCAGTCTTTCCTTCCACGCAGCTGCCGACCGCACACACTCACCCATGCCATCATACACGACCAACGCACGGCGTACACGTGCAGTGGACTACATCTCGGGTGGCGACTACTCGGATGACGAGGTGAACGCAGGCCTCGGCTGGGAGGAAGCCGAGCCCGAGTACTCACCCTCAAAGGACATGTTCAAGATCATTTCTCGAAACGTACAGTGCCTTCTCTCCGTCCGGTGATGTGTGTGCGCGCGCGCGTGTGTGTGAGAGATTGTTGGACTCAATCCATGTTCTTTGCGACAACAGGATTTGAGCAAGCTGCAGACCAAGTTCATCACCTCAGTGGCTTCGGAGCTGGGTGTCAACAAGTGGGATGTGGCTCTCCTCCTCCAATACTACAGGTTCGCATCATACGCAACCTCGCGTGGAATAACTTGAGCCCGGTCGTTCTAAGTTTGCTGCTCGTGGCGGTGGTGGCATAACAGGTGGGACGTAACGAAACTGCATGCGCACTACTGGGACCAGCAGAAGAAGGTGCTGAAGGAGGTTGGCATCAAGCTCAAGAAGAAGAAAAAGAAGAAGCAGGACAAGAACGCCGAGGTCGAGTGTCTTGTCTGCGCGGACGACGTGAAGGCGTCAAAGGTGTTCTCGTTGACTTGCGGTCACGGACCCTACTGTGATAGCTGCTGGCAGTACCATCTCTCGGTGGTCGTCAAGAACTCGTCCGCTGAGGGCATCCTCAACTCCACTTGCATGTGGCCTCGCTGCCCCATCAAGTACGCACGCTTACCACACGCCGCACACGCTTTCGCACACTAACGAGCTATGTGTGTCTGATACGCGCAGGTTGAACAAAAAGGCGTTCAAGAAGCTCGCCCAGCCGGAGGACTTCCAGCGATACGAGTACTTCCTGATGAAGAGCTACGTCGACAACACCAAGAACCTTTCGTGGTGTCCCAACCCGTCGTGCGCCAACCTCGCTCTCTGCACCGAGGATGTCAGGCGACCCGCCGAACTCGTGCGCTGCACCTGCGGTCACCAGTTCTGGTATTTACACTCCCCCAGCCTCGTTTTTTCAACCTCATTACGCTCGTGTTAGTGTAATAACTAACTCACTTTCGTCCACAGCTTCGCGTGCGGAATGGAGAACCACAACCCGGTGACCTGCGACCAGCTGTCCAAGTGGCAGCAACGCAACAGCGATGATCAGGAGAGCATCCGGCTGGTGATGGCCACCTCCAAGCCTTGTTTCCACTGCGGCATCCCTACCACACGCGTGGACGGATGCAACCACATGACGTGCCGCAAGGAGAAGGGCGGTTGCGGTGGCGACTGGTACGCATGCTCACTCTCCTCGCCTTCCCGGATGCGCAACAACACGCGCGAGGCTGTGCGCCATCCAGACCGCATTTGATGCTAAACTCTCCCTTCCTCTCTCTCTCTCCTATGGATAGGTGCTGGATGTGCCGAGGCGACTGGAAGTCGCATGGTGAGCACACGGGGGGCTACTACTCATGTAACAAATACGACAACTCCTCGGCCAGGGATCTGGACGACGAGGCGTCAAAGATGAAGCAGGAAGCGGATCGATATCTGCACTACTTCAATCGCTACTTCCTGCACGAGACGGCAGGCAAGAGCGTGCCGCAGCTGCGACTCAAGGCTCTCGAGAAGCAGCAGCAGTATCGCGAGCAGACCTCGGGCAACCCTGACTTCCTCATTGAGGCCGTAGACCTCCTCGCCAAGGTACCATCATCATCGTCCACCACGACATGTGTCCACACACCATGAACCGGAGCTGACCGCTGTTACGTTCGTGGCCTCTCCTCATCAGTGCCGCCACATCCTCAAGTACACCTACGTGTACGGATTCTATCTTCCCGATGGTTCGCGCGGCAAGGACTTCTTCGAGTACCTTCAGGTACACACATACAACTCTCTCACCCTCTCTTGCCTCACACAACATGCCGCGTGTCGTGCCCTCGCTCACGCGTAAACGTTTTATATATGACACAGGCCAATGCCGAGGGCATCACGGAGAGGCTGTCGGATCAGGTCAACTCGCCCATCTCCAAGCTCGACGTCACCTCCTTCAAGAACATCATTAGGGTCACCTCCAAGGTATCTATACGCTCGCTCGAGTTCTCCCTCTCTGTCCTACAACAGTCACGGCGCTAACGCACGCGTCTCGCCTCCACCCGCAGTACATCGACAACATGGTCAAGGGCGTCGAGGACGGGCTGGGCGTGGAGGGCCTCGGCAAGTCGGACGGCAAGCGACAAGTGGTCGATACCGTGGCGGTCTCTTCGAGCCGCAAGAAGTGAAGTGGAGGTGGAGGTGAGGCTGCACGCCTCGTCCCTCAAACAGGCCGGAGGGTCATCATCATCGTCATGGTGGTGAAGTATGTCGCCCCCCCTACATTAAATTATATATTGTTGTTATTATTATTTCTATTTCTATTTATTTGCTTTGTTGGTGAGGCCCACGATGCGGGAAGTCACACGGTCTCCAGCCGAAAGATGCTCTTCTTGGGCGAGTTGTAGCGCAGCTCGAGGGCCTCGAGGGTCTGCTTGTCCACGCTTCGCGAGTAGGCGTCGGCCAGCCTGATCAGGAAGTCGACGGGCACGGAGAGGAGATCGTCCTGCTTCGACTTGAGGTGCGTGATGACGAGCTCGAACGGCAGAGGCAGCAGATCATCATGCGACAGCTTGTGGCATCACACACACACACACAAGTGAGAGAATGTTCATTCGCGTGTGCACATTACATCAATATGTGTGCCAAGGGGAGCGCGCAAACCTTGAGGACAGCAAGAGCGACCTTGAACAGAAACTCGTTGCCCTCCGCCAGGAAGACGTCCCACAGTCGCACCACTGCGGCGCATCACGACGTGTGGGGTCAGATCGTGAGAAAGCAGCAGCAAGCAGCAACGACAACAAACAACAAGAAGCAGCATGGTGGGGCAGTACCGATCTCGAGTGGGAAGTTGTAGGCAAAGAGGGTGGAGAACCATTCGGAGGCGTAGAGGACCGGATTCACGCCTTCGTTCTTGAAGTGGTGATAGAGCTGCGGCATCTCGAGCTCCATGAGTCGCTCTGCACCCCGACCAAAGCCAATGCTCTCACGATTAGCGATCGACGCACGAATGCATGTCTGCACTCTCGCGCGCGCTCTCTCGTACGCGTACCCAGCTGATAGAGCGACAGTCGTAGGAGGGGAAGGCCCTTCTGGAAGAAGCCGCGGATGTGGTAGACCTTGGTCAGCTGACAGAGCACCCAGAACGCGTCCTAGCAGTCACACGCACGCATCGGGGTGATGAGGAACTGGCGGGTCCCCCTCGGGCGTGAGTGATGGCCAGTACCTGCTCGGGCATGTACAGGAGAAGAATGGCGACGATGAATGACATGGACTGGCAGTAACCCAGCTCCTTGTCCAACACACTGTAGGCCTTGAGCACGTTGAAGAGCGCTCGTTGCCTGAAACACACGCACACGGGACGAACAGGGATCAGAAGAGAGCGAGCGCGCAGCAACGCAGTTGCGGCGACGTGGGTCGTTCACACACACACACACACACAGGGCGTGGATTGCATGGGTGCGCACCCAGCGCCGTCCTTCTTTCGGAAGAACATGAGGTGAGGCATCGTTCGGGTGACGTCTTTGAGGATCTTGTCCTCGTAGCTGGAGGGCATCTGTATGAGCGTGCCGTAGAGATCCGGGTTCTTCTCCAAGCAACCCTGATGCACCACGCGGCACGAATGCACACAAGCACGCACTCGCGATGAGGGGCAGCGCACGCCACATATGAGAGAGGAGGCCGACGACGCACCTTGGCACCGGTCACCGTTTGCCAGTAGAGACCTCTGATCTCGGCGGGAATGCCCGCCCTCACCTCGCGTTTGATCTGGCGGAGAGACGGTGAGACCACCAGCCGCACACACGCTGCACGTTCCGGAAGGCGAGTGCAGTGACGCGCGTATGCGTACGTATTCCTGAGAGAGCGGATCGGATCGCTGCAGGGCGTTGATGAAGTGCAACCACCGATCGCTGAGCTGCGGCATAGCCAACGACTCAAACGACAGCGTCCTGGACCACGCCGAATGTGTCAGCACAATGACACTGGCACGCACACGCACACGCACACGCACACGCACACGCACACGCACACGCACACGCACTGAGGGCCAAGGGTGATGAAGTACTGTTGTTGAGAGGGCGAGGGCGGGCTAGCGACCTTCCACGGCGCACGGCCGTCCACGTCGATCGTGTACATTCGCTCAAACTCCTCCTCCTCGTCCGACCCGATGGCGGCCAGGTCGGCCTCGCGCTGCCGCATGGTGTAGTGACGCGGCGCCGTCCGGCCCGCATGCCGCATCGCCGCGGTCGACGTCATCGTCGTGCCGCCGCCGCCGCCACCGCCGCCGCCGCCGGACGACGGCATGACCCGCACGACCCTGGGATCGCGCGCGGCCAGGTCTGCCACCGACACTCGCGGCAGATCGAGCGACCTGCTTCGTGACTGCGATCGGCTCCGTCTGCCACCACCACGCTCTGCTGCACCATCACCTGCACCATCAGAGGGCAGCGGCGGGGTCGGAGGCCTGCGCTCCTCATCGTCCTCCTCGTCGTCTTCATCGTCGCCTTCCTCGCTCTCGTCGTCATCGTCTGGAGCGTGCGCCAGTCGGTCCGTGGGGTCGTTGGCAAAGGGACGGCGGACCGCTGCAGCAGCGGAGGTGCTGCTCTGAGAGGGAGGGGAGAGGGAGAGGGAGAGGAGGAGCGTGCGGTGGGGGGCGTGGGAGGGGGGCGAGGCAGAGGCCGCGGCCTGCTGCTCGTCCCACACGTCGAATCCGCTCGAGCGTCGGCCCAGAGGGGGCGCAGCGGCCATGAGCGAGGGCGACGACCTCGTACGCTCGACCAGCGTGCTGCCGCTGCCGGTGCTAGTGCTGCTGCTGGAGGTGGAGGTGCTGCTGGTGGTGGACGGCTCAGGAGGGCCATGCGTCGATGCGGAGCTGGCCCAGAGGGACCCAAAGAGCGATTTGAATATGGACGAGTTGTTGCTGTTGCTGTTTATGTTGTTGGGCTCGCGCTGTGGTGCGATGTGGTCGCTGTGCGACAGCACTCGCCTGGCCTGCTGCTGCTGGCCGTACATCTCGATCCCTGCTGGCGGTGGTGCTGGTGGTGGTGGAGGTTTAGTTCGCACTCACTTGGCTGGGCCCAACAAACGCGTTTGTTGTTAGGGGGGGGGTTCTCGGAAAGAGCTCGCCCCCCTCTAACGGCTATGTGTGTATGGCTATGGTGGTACACCCCCCGCCCTCAGCCCCTTGGTGGGGCCAGTCATGGTATGGGCAACAAAGAGACCACCAGCAAACACTCGTCTGGCTGTGTGGTGTGGTGTGGGTTGATGGTGACGATGATGG